>CANNZV010002780.1:0-84704 GCA_947561585.1 Caprella mutica | reverse complement strand
GTCTGTAACAGTGACTATAATCTAATGTGACTCGTCATATGTCTTCCAGTGACATTTAGGTTTCTATAAAGTCCATAATCATATTTATCTTAATTATTGATTATCTAATGGTTATAATAAACTAGTGTTTTACCCGTCAAATTTCACGGGCTCTATATAGTGAAAGTTACTTATATGATTATCGTATTAAATTTTTTTTTGTTTTCCAGATTTGTTGTTTTTTCTGTTATTCGAATTTCGTTCATCAAGACTTTTACATCATACTCTCCGTTATAAATAAGAAACTATAATTGATCTGAATTATATAAATAAAATTTTCCTGATTTATATGAGATATTTCGTATGTTTATAATCTCTGATTTTTTTGTTAATTTCGGATTTTTTGAAATTTCAGATTTTTTGAAATTCCAGATTTTTTGAAACTCCAAATTTTTTAAAATTCCAGAATTTTGAAATTCCACATTTGTTTTGAAATTCAAGATTTTTCAAGTCACGCATTTTATAATGAACTTCGTTTTTTGAAATCGCGCAATTCTTCGAAATCCCAATTTTTTCCAATCCTTCACTTTTTGGAATCTCGCATTTTTCGAAATCCTGCATTTTTTGTATCCTGTAACCTCTGTATCATATATCATTATAACCTGTAATTTTGTTACTCACATTTTTTCAGAACAATTATTTCATTTGGATTTTGTTATCCCGGCAATGAATTTAATCATGTAATTATATCGTATTTTAAATGTTAAACTGCAAGATTTTTCTTGAAAACAAAAAACACAAATACACTGAGTATTAGTATAAAAGGTGATACACAGTCATTGCTTTCATTTCTCCGCTATAATCCCCAGTCATTGCCTTCATTTCTCCGCCATAATCCCCAGTCATTGCCTTCATTTCTCTGCCATAATCCCCAGTCATTGCGTTCATTTCTCTGCCATAATCCACAGTCATTGCCTTCATTTCTCTGCCATAATCCCCAGTCATTGCCTTCATTGCTCTGCCATAATCCCCAGTCATTGCCTTCATTTCTCTGCCTTAATCCCCAGTCATTGCCTTCATTTCTCTGCCTTAATCCCAGTCGTTCCCCTCATTTCTAGTCGTTTCCCCAGGGTGTGCCCAGGTCACATTTCCTCGTGTTTGTCTGGGCTATTTTCGGCTTATTTTTAAGGCCAATTCTCAGACTCTGGACGGCTGATCGATACCACTTCCTCTTCCTCTTTACCACTTCTTTTCCTCTTTCTCTGTACACTCCCAAAAACTTTAGATTGTTCATTTAGTGGTGGATCAGGTGAGAAAACTCGACGGCGAACTGATCGCCCAGTTTGCTCGAACATTTACTTTTAAAAGCGATCAGTAAACAGCTAAGTTTACCTCAGTTAAACGGAACGTGGGAAACTTCAGTAAAATAAGAATAGGTATGTATAGAAATATTTAATATAATAAATACAGTTTTCATAAAACTAATCATTTATTCAGCACATTGAAAATAAATGAAAATAAAAGAAAAAAGGTTCTACCTTTTCTAGCCGAAAGTTTTTCGTTTATTGAGTAAACATGAAGAAGCTGAAGTAGTTCAGCTCTTTTGCCTCCCTTACCTATTTCCATAGGAAAATAATTGTCTATGGAATAATACTCATTACGTGAAGTTAATTAGTAAATAGTAAGGAAATTAAACTGTTGCCAGATTGTCAATCATAGATAATTGCTATAAATAGTTATCTTATTTTATCGTGATATATCACAATTTCAGAATTTGTTGTCTAACGAAAAACTGAGTTGGATTGAAAATTTTAGATACGACTTCATTTTTGTTGCCTAATTTACAGACGTAGACAGATGAGCTCTTGTCATCTAAAATAATCACCGATCTGAATTAAACTGTCTGCAATTATTATTTGTGATTGGAAAGATAATTATAAGTTTAAAGGTTTAATTATTATCTCTATCGGGTTAGATACTACCGTTACTGCTATATGAAAGGTTTATACAAATAACAATAAAAGAAATTGCATATTCTAATTATTTTTTGAGTTATTCTGGTTTTACAGTTTAAAAATATTATCAACATTTTTTTTATTCGAAAGAGAAAAAAACATTCCAAAACGAATGAAAATATTTCAATTAACAGAATTTTGTTTACTTACCATTGTTAATCAGTTTATTAATACTGATATTCTATATTTTGAGATAAAGATGATTTTTGAATTAAATTTTGCTGCAAATTTTATCTAGACACATTACATAAAAGATATTAGTATTACTAATAAATAATAATCACATTACGATTAATTATTATCTCAGTAAAACAGTTAATCACGATAGACGAAGGTTTGAATTTCCAGAAGATTATCATATAATGTTAGGACGATTGCTAATCTTCCCAGTAAGAAATTGTCTACTATTCATTATTTTTTAAATTACTCAATATATACATGCATAAAATTAACACTTTTTGTTCTCCTATTTTCACCCAAATTTGCATGGAAATATAACGTATGAATTTACATTGAATAGATCACATTATAAAGATTTTCTATTAGGATAATAATTTATATTTCTTTCTTCATCATCTATTTAACTGAAAAATGATTTACATTTATTCACATTTCACTAATATCATATTCATATTTTTATTCATATTTGAATACAAATAAAAGTATTATATTTAGAATAATCTATCTCATAATAAAATGAATTACATTTAAACTTTGAATTGAAACTTTTAATATAAACAGAATTAAATTAAATAAATTCTCAATTAACTGTAAAATATTATTATATGAGTAATAACAGTTTTTAAATCTATAACTAGACTGAATAAAAATGTATCACAACATCAGAGGTGATACAGTTATTGATGTCATGTAAGATACACTAATTAAGTAATAGGAGTAAAGGGAAATATGGTAGTGAATTGATAAAAAAAAATCGTAAGGATAATGAATTGGAATAAAAGAAGAAATGTAAACAAGTTTCAGATGATTATAGTTTACAATTTTTCAAAATAAATTTAATTTAATTAAATGATTAGAATCAGAAAATAAAGTAAATAGAACTCGTAATTTAAAAGGTTGTTGAAATGATAAATTATACAAAACATATTTTATGACCGAATATGTGAAACTGTCCAATAATTTGTAACTTAAACTACACCAAATAATTCATCACCGTATAACAAAATGAAAAGGTACATTTACCTTCAGGTGAAATTGATAATTTAAAAACTTATTATTTTTCATATGTTTCTAAAGTTTTAATTCCAAATCTTTCGTCTGTAAATTCCATATCAATAAACTGTAAATTCCATATCAATAAACTGTAAATTCCATATCAATAAACTGTAAATTCCATATCAATAAACTGTAAATTCCATATCAATAAACTGTAAATTCCATATCAATAAACTGTAAATTCCATATCAATAAACTGTAAATTCCATTTCAATAAACTGTAAATTCCATATCAATAAACTGTAAATTCCATATCAATAAACTGTAAATTCAATATCAATGAACTGTAAATTCAATATCAATAAACTGTAAATTCCATATCAATAAACTGTAATTTCCATATCAATAAACTGTAAATTCCATATCAATAAACTGTAAATTCCATATCAATAAACTGTAAATTCAATATCAATAAACTGTAAATTCCATATCAATAAACTGTAAATTCCATACCAATAAACTGTAAATTCCATATCAATAAACTGTAAATTCCATATCAATAAACTGTAAATTCCATATCAATAAACTGTAAATTCCATACCAATAAACTTTAAGGGAATGGTTTCCGGTATTTTCCATTTTTTTCGGTTTTTTTTTTTTAATTTAGTTACCCTGCAAATCTACCAAAGAAAACTCATAAAAAATTCCATTCACCTAGTACGTTTGTACGTGTGTCAAACGCGCTTCTCAGTTTGGGGGTTAGGGAGTTATTCTCTTATAGAGAGTGGGTTTCACCCACTAACAATCTCTGTGCGCGCTCGTTTTGCTCTTCAGTTATAACTCTGACGCTCTTGAGTGCAGATGTTTTGAAATTGTTCTGTGTATACTGTGTATTAGCAAAGTGTGTGTGGTACCTTTCTATACGTGGATCAGTATTGTGATTGCTATTCTTTTGTCTTGTTGTTCTTTGCCCTGCTGACGTAAGTAATTATGCCGCCTAAACGTCGTAATTTCAAACGTAAAGTAACACCTGTTTGCGATATAGCTGATGCAATAGCTATAGACCCCCCCCCCCCCCCTCAACCTACTACATTTGGGCGTCGAGTCTCTGTTTTTGCATCTGAGCAACCAAAAGCAGGGGTATCCAACCCTCATGTTGTAATAAGTTCAGCGGTCGTGGAGAATCTGTTAGCTAAAGTAACTGAAGTATGTGATATTTGTAATGGTATAAAAGCTGGTAGAATTGTGACTGTATATGTTGATTCTTCTATTGAATTCACTTGCAGTCTTTGTGACGTTGCGGAAACTGTCTCAGGGGATAGTGCAATTGTGACCCTAGATGGGCAACCATCGAAGTACACATATGCTACTATTGCCACTGTTTATAATTCAGTTATCAACGCCACAGGGTATGCAGGTATATTGAAATCAGGAAATAACATGCACATGCATACTATGGGTAAACCGGTTTATTATGCTGTTACCAAATATATATATGGCCAGATGAATCTATATCGCGAACAGATGTTAGGTCCTGATAGCACTGGTGTGAAAGGTTTAGTTGATTACTATGGTAAGGAATTGAATCGTTTACCCAATGCTACTACAGGAATGCTAGATATTGATGTTAGCTTTGATGGAACTTGGATGACTCGCGGTTATAAGTCACATATTGCTGCGGCATTTGTGATGGATTGTCATTTAGGATCTGTTGTAGATTTTGTTGTATTGTGCAACTATTGTGAGGCATGTACTAAAAAGAAAAATTCCTCCTCACAAGAGGAATTTGAAATTTGGAAAGAAACTCACAATGGTTGCACGATAAATTTTGATGGCAAAGCAGGGGCAATGGAATCCGCTGCGGCTGTAATACTTTGGTCACGTTCTGAAAGACTTGGTTTACGCTATTTGACTTTTGTGGGTGATGGTGACTCATCTGCCTTCAATGCTGTTCGAGCATTGAATGGTGGCTCCGGTCCTTATGACACGCCCGTACTAAAGGAAGAATGCGTAAACCACGTCTGTAAACGGCTTGGTACTAGGTTGAGGAAGTTGAAGAAGGAATCTGTTGCTAAATTGTGGCGCCTGTGTTTAAAGGTCAAGTTCTGCAGTAAAGATAGAGCTGTGTTTGCAGCAATCTATTCTGCGCTCAATCACAATTTTGGAAGTGTTCTGGGCTCTTTGTTGGTGAAGATGCGTCCTCCCCCTCAAACAGTTATGAATCGTATTCAGTTGCTTCGACCAGCACTGATTGATACTCCCAGACGTAAGCGTAAGAGATCTTCAGTTGCGACTGCTGATCCAGCATACGCCCCTGGAGAGTTTTGAGGTTGTTTTGAGGTCGTTTGTTGTTTTTGTGTTCTTTCTGTGTTGTTTTTTTGCCTCCCATTTATGGTTGAAGGCTTCGTCGCTGCCTGGGTTGACCCCCGAAGCGACCTGATGAGTCTTCTTGGCTGGGACGAAAAGCATATAGTTTTTTTTTAAATTTAAAAAAATTATTGAAAAATATTTTTCTTCCTCCATTATCTCAGTACCATTTTTTCTCAAATTCTCCACGTTCAAAAGTATAGAACTTTTTGGGGGTTGGTGCTACAGAAAAATGTATAAGAGCTAATATGTTCAGACCGAAATTCCTAAGGTCATGGTGAAGCCCTTTTCCTATAACTTTTTCTATAAACTTAATTTTTTTTGAAAAACAAAAAAAAAAAAAAAAAAAAATATGACAATTTTTTTTAAAATTCAAATAAAAATTTTTTCAGATAGAAATTCAAAAAAAAAGCTGCACCACAACCTTAGGATAGTAGTAGAGAACATATTAGCTTCAATAAATTTTTCTGTAGCACCAACCCCCAAGCCGTTCTATAGTTTCCCGGGGGGGGGGTCGAAAAAGAAGGTTTTTCGACCCCCACGGGGGAGGGGGGCCCCAAAATGAAAAAATCTCATAAGAGAGCATATGATTTCTTTTCACTTTACACCTTATGTTAAAATCTCAGCTCAATCGGACAAGTATTATTGGTACATCCTAAATACCGGAAACCATCCCCTTAAATTCAATATCAATAAACTGTAATAAAGAAAATAAAAGAAATTAATACATCTAATACATTTTTGAGCAAAATTATAATATAAAAAATATACATGTTTGAAAACGATGAAATTAGAGTATAATATCCATAAATATACCACAATAGAATAGTTAATCCTGCTGTAACATTCATCACACATCTGTACCGGTAAATTTAAAAGAACTGCATTGCTGAATACTCCTGAAATATGCAGTAAAGAAAGCCAGTGCCTAGAAGCAGAGCTCTAGTGCTCACTGTGTTCCGTCAATGTTAATCTATGGTAATTTATAACAGGATCAAGGGAATGACTCGTCTCCGTATGTGCTAAAAATTCACAGCCATGTATTATTCTTAACACTCTTTTATGAAACATTTCAACAGTATTTAAATGAACCTCATAATACATTGTGATAAATCAATTAGAAGTGACTGAAAAGTATTCATTTCAATGAGTTTGGAGGGACAAACAATCTAATTCTGTAATGTGAGTCCCAAAAAAGTTACACTCAGATGGAACACAATATTTACAGTATTTAATCTAAGTATAAACCATATTTTGGTTTTAATTACCGTAGAACAATGTAATATTTGAACTGGATCTTTTCAATTTTGATTTTCATCCCTTCGAATATGGTGGAAGTTTTTTTTTTAGAATTTTAAAATTGTATTTCCGTAAAAAAATATGTTTATGAGTTGCACCTTTTATTAACTGCGACACAGAAATAAGATTGGTAAGAAGAGACTTCGTTATAAATGATTCACAGAATTCATTTTTGTTCAATATTTAAAGGCCATAATGATGAGAATATTTCGATTATTCTGATAAGAAAGGAAGATTACCTGCCGCAACTTCATTTAATTTTCTTTTTAAAACTTGAAAAAAATCTATTCAAATCAGTGAATATCTTTAGTTTGCTTCTAAAAGAAGAGCAAGTCCCATTATATGTAGGCTCTATCTTGAAGATCCGGACCTCATGGTTCCTCAGTTCCAGGTTGTTGATAATCATCAAGCCTTCGTTTTGTTGGAAAAATGATGTTTTTTTTGTCGTTCTTCAGCTGATAAGGAAGAAATTGACCTTGGCCATTGGCGGTGTGACCAATGTAGACACGAATGCTGATTATTGGGTTCAGTCAAGTCTACCGGTTGGCCTTGCTTGACTGGGTTGTAGGAGAATATTATTTATGCATAATGTTTAATACTTTTATTTAGTATTAATGTGGTCGCTTACAAGGAACTCAAGAATGAAGTTGGGACATGGAAGCGGGTATTACAGGCTGGTCTCTTGGTTCTATATCATGACTCCATTCAATAAGAATGGGATACACCTCGGGCTCATCCATTAATGGAGAGACTCTTACCTAGAGCTTAGCTAGTGATCATGTGGCTGATGCACGACTGGTATTCGTATCTCGTAAAGAAACTGGAGTGTGCTGTCGCATGCGGTCCCCATACCGTCATTAGATATGCAGCTTGCTCCAGAGGTCCTTAGGGTAGTCATTGCTTTCAGAGTAGGAACAAGAGTTTGAAAATTTCTTTCTTACAACTGTTTTATTAGATATACATAAGTATGGCCTGTCATATATTTGTACAGTCCTGGCTGTCATCCTAAGCATGTGGCATTGAATGATGTCATGAAACGGTCCTTTCAGAGAGCAGAGCTATACCTTCAATGTTTCAGCCTCCAAGATTAGATAGATGGTAAGCGTCCCGATGGTATTACTGGTGTTCTTTATAAGACTATACGTTTGTTAACACATTTGCAAAGAGCAACCTCAATGATTTCTCGGTTGAGGTCGACCCAGCTGCTGCAGGTGCGGTGAGACCAAAATGTCAGAAATACTACACCTATGGTTATGCTTATGTTTTTGAGCCAATTGCTATAGAGACCACAGGAGCGTAGGACATCACTGCCTGCTTAATTATGGAGACCATAAGTTACTTTTTGTTGAGATGATGAACAATCAAATAGAGTCTGTAGCTTCCAACAGTAAATGGCTATTGTAAAACGGAGAGAGAATGCCTTCAGCATCCTCTCAGCCTGTCGACTCCACCCCTTCAAGGAAACTAACCCCTCACTCGTTAGTTCGTGAATGAAATTTCTCTTCTGTACATATATTTTTTTTAATGTAAAAATATCGTCTTAAAAAAATTCTTATCACCATCAGCATCCACATCCTTATCAGTATCCCCATTTCCATCAGTATCCCCATTCCAGTCAGCATTTTCTCAGATCTAATTACCGAGCTGATTAATGACGGGATGAAATGAAACGATTTGATGAGATTTGAGTCACTAATAACATTCTGTGTCTCTCACTGGAAATTAGAGCCAAACTAGTATCTGCCTTTTACAGCTCTTTGTGAAGAATTCAATGAAATAATTAGTTGCAAATAATTAGTCAATCTTGTGCGTATTTAAAAATGTAATTTCATTTTTATTTATGATAGAAATAATCTGTAAAACGGGTTAGAATGAAGTGCATAATGATTCAAAGATATATTAAATTTTACTTATGTTTCATTTATTAGTAGGGTATATAATAAAACTGCTTATTAACAATTAGAATGTAAATTCTCCTACTTACTTGAAAATTATTTTTTGAAAATTTTGAAATCAATTTTTTTTCAATATCTCTACTTAAATAAGTAACATTTCTTTATCAATTTCCTCGATCTTAAAATTAATTTTTTAGGTATATTTTTTAAAATATTCACTGATTACATGATATAATTATTAATTTGCGAGGCAAAATATTCAGTTTATTTGAAAATTCACACAAAATGATGAGACGAGAAAAAAGAAATGGCAGTAATTTGTATCGCAACTCATTTCATAAATTAACTACTAATTGCTTTACAGTATTGTCACAATGTATTTCCTTTGTAGCTGCGGAATTAAATTGAATTTGTCTTCTTTAACAAGTATTTAAAATACACTTTCAACTTCATTGATCAAGTAATGCTTCCTGTTCTATTATATATTTTTTTCCTGTGATGATATAACATAGTGGTAGGTTTATTAATAACAAAAATAAACGAGATGGGTCACATTGGATCACACGATTGAAATATACGTACCAATTGTGACATATTCTATCAAATTGGTCAATGTATTATATTATAGATAATACAAAAGTGATTCATAATAATTTATTTACCTATTTCAAAATATGTGATACAATTTGATACGTTGAATATCAAACAAAATCAGAGGATATTAATTGAGCTTCAACCAATATAACATTTTCTCTAAAATAACTGTTTCAGAAATCAGTTTTTCATACTCAGTACGAGTGACTAGGTGTATGATCACTAAAGGGTTAAATTATAAAATCTAAATTGTTATAATCTTAAATATAGGTGATAAATCAGTTCTGTGAATGATGTATTTCTAATTTCAGTTCTCACTCAGTGATATACACGTTATCTCTTCAGGCTTCCTATTGATGCTCTCCCTAGCTCCGTATCTAAAGTAGATAATAAAATAGAATGTTCGCTAATTCTATCTTACAACTAATTAACTCAGCTTAGATCATACGCTACGCTGATTAGAGACGAAACTTTTAATTCACTGCACTTAAGCTCAATTAACTTATAATGATATCCTTTTATGGGAGAGCTTCCAAGTAATTCAATTAATTTTTTTTTGAAATATAGTTACAAACATTTTTTGCTATGAATATTATTAAATGCTGGATTAAATCATTGGTGCTTTTAATTTTAACGAAGAGCATGTTGAGTAGCACTTAATTAATTATTAAAATTATACGTTAATCAAAAATCTCTAAGATTCAAATCAATTTGAAACCAATGTTAACCCACACATTCCGATAACTGTGAGTGTCCAAATACTAAAGCGTTACCAATAGCTATTTTGAAAATTCCTGATTAATAATTACCGATCAAATTGAATTCTTTGTTATTAAAAAAAATTCTGCCATTTGAAGCAGCCGTTTGGTAAACATTACTTCCACGTTCCTTCTTTAAAATAACATAACTGAATATGGCTACTAGAGTATTCAAACAGTGTTTTCAGGACATGTTTCTCCATGACTTTATCTAACAGTAACGTGTTGAGATTGGCATGCAAGAGCTTTCAAATCCCAAATATCAAGAAAAATAACTCTATTGCTGAATGCAGTGAAGCGTCTTCTTCAAGGAATATTATTCTTATATTTAATGTATACTCAAATTTATGAATAAACATAAGCACACCATCGTACTTACATAATAAACGTACACTAGGTAAACCATGTTACAACTGCATTGACTATAGGATAAAATATTTTAACATATTTAGCTTCGCAAAACTGCGGAAGATTATCTTTTGGTCGGCCTTTATTTATTTGTAATTTTGTTATTCGTATAACTCAAAAAGAATTCAACCACAATGCTGGAAATTTGGCGGGACGAATGGTCATTATCCAGAAACAATTTGAATAGATTTTTCTAGCGATCTGGTCAAAAGTCAATATCAGTTATAACTCAAGGGTAATTGGTCAGTTATAAGCAGTGGCGAAGGTATGCGCTCTACGAGTACCCTCCATCTAGCCTTAGCCATTTTATTTGTTGCATACAATATCAAATATATTTTTATAGTATTCAGAAAATGTTGGTTCTCTGGAGCTACAATATTGAGCACTATTTCTAAATTTAATATCTTCGGGTTTTTTATTATGGCATTCAATTATTAAAAAACAGTGTTAAAGATTAGAATATTTATGTCAGAAAAATAATATAAAAATAAATCAGCTCAATGATCATGCATGAAATAAGTTAAGAAATTAGATAAAGGCTTGCTGAACTGAAATGGGATTTTTTTTTCAATTATTAATTAATTAATATTATTGTCACATAATTTGGGAATTTTCATATCAATTTATCATATCTGAGAACTATTTTGCATGTCAGTCAGTGATCAACTTTTGTTAGATTTTGTGAGTAAATGTGACCTGTACAGATACTAAAACACAAAAATATAGTGACGCTTCCATCTAAAATTAAACAGAAACATATTTAGAATTTCAAGAAGCATTATTGTATATTCTATATCTTTTTATTAGCTTTTTCAATGTTATGGTAGACTATTCGGTGAAACTATCCAAAAACAGACATATTAACACTATCAGCTGAAACTTCAAAAACCTCATCGAAATTAGGTTAGTGAAGGCAAAAAGGAGAACTGATGTGGCCCATTTGTTCCCATGGGGCAGAGTCTTGGCTCACAATGAAGAATAATGAAGATTTCTATCTGTGCCAACCTGAGGAGATGAAGTCCTATAAATCTTGGTGAGGAATAACGTGCTGGACTCGGTCACTCAGAGCATATTCATCATTGAAATGAAATATGGATATTAGTCTACAGGGGAAAAAGTACATTAGTATTTATGGTATCACTTTTAAGTAACAGACCATAACTGGATTACCACAACATTACATAGTCTTCAAATATGTCATATTATAACAGTTTATCAGCTAAATTAATTACATTATTCTTAATTAAATTAAATTAAATTGAAATGTGAACAGAATTCAATCAATAGTTATCAATTATAGTCATTATAATTTAGAAACCAGTAGTATTTAAACAGTAACCTCGAAATTTAGAGTTACCAGATCATCACAGAGTTACCAGATCATTACAGTGTTACCTGATCATCACAGAGTTACCAGATCATCACAGAGTTACCAGATCATCACAGAGTTACCAGATCATCACAGAGTTACCAGATCATTCCAGAGTTACCAGATCATTACAGAGTTACCAGATCATCACAGAGTTACCAGATCATTACAGAGTTACCAGATCATCACAGAGTTACCAGATCATCACAGAGTTACAAGATCATTACAGTGTTACCAGATCATTCCAGAGTTACCAGATCATCACATAGTTACCAGATCATTACAGAGTTACCAGATCATTCCAGAGTTACCAGATCATCACAGAGTTACCAGATCATTACAGAGTTACCAGATCATCACAGAGTTACCAGATCATCACAGAGTTACCAGATCATTACAGAGTTACCAGATCATCACAGAGTTACCAGATCATTCCAGAGTTACCAGATCATTACAGAGTTACCAGATCATCACAGAGTTACCAGATCATTACAGAGTTACCAGATCATCACAGAGTTACCAGATCATCACAGAGTTACCAGATCATCACAGAGTTACAAGATCATTACAGTGTTACCAGATCATTCCAGAGTTACCAGATCATCACATAGTTACCAGATCATTACAGAGTTACCAGATCATTCCAGAGTTACCAGATCATCACAGAGTTACCAGATCATTACAGAGTTACCAGATCATTCCAGAGTTACCAGATCATCACAGAGTTACCAGATCATTACAGAGTTACCAGATCATTCCAGAGTTACCAGATCATCACAGAGTTACCAGATCATTACAGAGTTACCAGATCATTACAGTGTTACCAGATCATCACAGAATACCAAATAATATCTGATCCTTGCATAGTTACCAGGTTTTCCATATTTTTGATTATTCCATACTAAAATGATAATTCCATTTCATCATGGTTAACCAATGCATGTTATAAGAATCAAACTACTTCATATATTTTTTAATACGAATACAACCTCTTTTACGACAACATTAAATGTTATTTTCAATTCCTATTCTCAAACTGATTTTAATAATTCATTCTAGTTTTATTTGAATGCTTGCATTTGTTTGCGTTATTCCAAAATAATTTTTAAACGCATTTCCTTCTCTGTTTTATTAGAATTTAAATCGTTACAAATATTTGAGAATACAGAGGCGGTCTTTTCCCTACAGAAAAACTGCCAATTAAAAGCAACCTAACGGGCGAATTTTATTCAATTATTTGATAGTTTTCTTGGCTGTGGGCGGTGTAGCGAACAGCCAATGTTGATTCTCTGGAGCTATATTGAGCACTATTTCTAAATTTAATATCTTCGTTTTTTTTATTATGGCATTCAATTATTAAAAAAATATAAATGATTACATAGCGTTATTATATATTTATTTAAATTCAATTTAACTTAATATAAGAAAAACTCTTCTTTTAAATATATATATACCAAGTTGTTTACATGAAATTTATCAAGCTTTAATTAATATTGATTTAATGTGATTTTATAATAAGCTGTGTAATTAATTAAAAAATCATATTAGTTTTCTAAGCTACCTTTTACGTACCAAACAATATAATTTGAATTTCGTCCAAATATTCCGAAATTAATATTTGATGGTTTTAATAAATTGATGATAAATGTAAAATGAATCATTCCGCTTAATGTTACAGTATCGTTTATTCTTAAGTGAAAAATAATTTCAGCATTTAGTATATTGATGCTGAGCAAGAGCTTATAACATATTCTAGTTGTATTATTGACATTATTAGAGAGTTTATATTATAATATCAGTTAAATTAAACCTCCTCTCCTATACTTATTTATCGTTATATCGACTAATCATATCAATGCGATAGGAAATTATTTATGCTAAATTGTTAATTAGGATACCATCATACCAATTAGTCCGATGAAGCTATCGTAATTATATATTAATATACAGAATTCAATTTATAAAGTTATCAATTTTAGCTAGAGTGGTAGCTAGGTAAATGTTAAGTGATCTCTTTTTATCAATCACATTCAATTCAAAGATGTTAATGAAGTGAAGAACCAAAATCTGCTCATATTTCTACTTTGAATTAATCTTGAAAATGTTAAATGAAACTATGTTCTCTTCGAAAAAATTTCTACTGCTAAGGTATAGGATATCGATCAAAATTTAAAATTTGAGCACTCTTGCATGCTTGTATGAGTCCACGAAACTATCTTTATTTCAGGATTTTTATCGCTACACATCATACATAGAGCTTTTATTTTCCAATCATATTCAAAGTGCATATTATTATACGAAGTTTAGTTAAGTGCGTGGTGGTTATGTAGATCCTATATACAGGTTAAGCTCCTACAGTGGACGATCTTTGAACGGACACCCCTATGTGTACTGTACCTCGCTACGAAGAATCCTTTAAATTATATGGTTTAACAAATATTGAAACTTTTAATATAATCAGAGGTATTACAATTTACAACCAACACTTAATATGGTGGCCGCAAAATTCGTCGCCAGACAATTCGTTGTCTGGACAATTCGTCGCCGATTGAGAATAAAAGATATAATTATAATTGTTAAAAGTACATTGATTTGGACTTTTATTTTCAATCATCAAAATAAGTGGTTGGTATGAGGCAATTTTTTTCATCGCTGAAGTAAAATTTTAATGCGATTTTTCCACCAGCGATAAAAAAAAAACGCAAGTGTAAACAAATTTTATGATGACAATTACAATTTTCCTTTAATAATAATCTGAGATTGTTTACCTTCATTAAGGTTGAAATGCTGTTAAAAGGAAACTTACAACGTAAAAAACCCCAACTAAACTAAACAATGTATCGTTACAACGAACGATGATCGGAATAAAGGACATTTTTCCGGTACATTTACTGGGCCTTGTACGAGCTTTATACCTATACCAGATATGACTGAGGGTGTTTTTTCTCATATGTTTATGAATTTTTTTACTCTATTTGTCCTTTATAATTATTGAACTTACTTCTTTGTATCATAATTCATATTCTTACTATTCTTGCTACGATGAGATAGCTCATAGCTCATTTAGACACATCTGTATTCAT
The DNA here is from genome assembly GCA_947561585.1 of Caprella mutica. Lineage (NCBI taxonomy): Eukaryota > Metazoa > Arthropoda > Malacostraca > Amphipoda > Caprellidae > Caprella > Caprella mutica. The sequence goes on along the minus strand of CANNZV010002780.1, from coordinate 69,761 downwards.
ATTTAGACACATCTGTATTCACATTCAGACACATACATCGGTATTCATATTTAGATACATCTGTATTCATATTTAGACACATCTGTATTCATATTCAAATACATCTGTATTCATATTTAGACACATCTGTATTCATATTCAGACACATACATCGGTATTCATATTTAGATACATCTGTATTCATATTTATACACATCTGTATTCATATTCAAATACATCTGTATTCATATTTAGACACATCTGTATTCACATTCAGACACATACATCGGTATTCATATTTAAATACATCTGTATTCATATTTAGACACATCTGTATTCATATTCAAATACATCTGTATTCATATTTAGACACATCTGTATTCATATTCAGACACATACATCGGTATTCATATTTAGATACATCTGTATTCATATTTAGACACATCTGTATTCATATTCAAATACATCTGTATTCATATTTAGACACATCTGTATTCACATTCAGACACATACATCGGTATTCATATTTAGATACATCTCTATTCATATTTAGACACATCTGTATTCATATTTAGACACATCTGTATTCCTATTCAGACACATCTGTATTCATATTTAGACACATCGGTATTCATATTTATACACATCTGCATTCATATTTAGACACATCTGTATTCATATTTAGACACATCTGTATTCATATTTAGACACATATGTATTCATATTCAGACACATCTGTTTTCATATTTAGACACATCTGCATTCATATTTAGACACATCTGTATTCATATTTAGACACATCTGTATTCATATTTAGACACATCTGTATTCATATTTAGACACATCTGTATTCATATTTAGACACATCTGTATTCATATTTAGACACATCTGTATTCATATTTAGACACATCTGTATTCATATTTAGACATATCTGCATTCTTATTTACACACATCTGTATTCATATTTAGACACATCTGTATTCATATTTAGACACATCTGTATTCATATTTAGACACATCTGTATTCATATTTAGACACACCTGTATTCATATTCAGACACATCTGTATTCATATTTTGACACATCTGCATTCATATTTAGACACATCTGTATTCATATTTAGACACATCTGCATTCATATTTAGACACATCTGTATTCATATTTAGACACATCTGTATTCATATTCAGACACATCTGTATTCATATTTAGACACATCTGTATTCATATTTAGACACATTTGTATTCATATTTAGACACATCTGTATTCATATTTAGACACATCTGTATTCATATTTAGACACATCTGTATTCCTATTTAGACACATCTGTATTCATATATATATTTAGACACATCTGTATTCATATTTAGATACATCTGTATTTATATTTAGACACATCTGCATTCTTATTTAGACACATCTGTATTCATATTTAGACACATCTGTATTCCTATTTAGACACATCTGTATTCATATTTAGACACATCTGTATTCATATTTAGACACATCTGTATTCCTATTTAGACACATCTGTATTCATATTTAGACACATCTGTATTCCTATTTAGACATATCTGTATTCATATTTAGACACATCAGTATTCATATTTAGACACATCTGCATTCATATTTAGACACATCTGTATTCATATTCAGACATATCTGTATTCATATTTAGACACATCTGTATTCATATTTAGACACATCTTCATTCATATTTAGACACATCTGCATTCTTATTTAGACACATCTGTATTCATATTTAGACACATCTGCATTCATATTTAGACACATCTGCATTCATATTTAGACACATCTGTATTCATATTTAGACACATCTGTATTCATATTTAGACACATCTGTATTCCTATTTAGACACATCTGTATTCATATTTAGACACATCTGTATTCCTATTTAGACACATCTGTATTCATATTTAGACACATCTGTATTCATATTTAGACACATCTGTATTCATATTTAGACACATCTGTATTCATATTTAGACACATCTGTATTCATATTTAGACACATCTGTATTCATATTTAGACACATCTGCATTCATATTTAGACACATCTGTATTCATATTTAGACACATCTGTATTCATATTTAAACACATCTGTATTCATATTTAGACACATCTGTATTCATATTTAGACACATCTGTATTATTTAGACACATCTGTATTCATATTTAGACACATCTGTATTCCTATTTAGACACATCTGTATTCCTATTTAGACACATCTGTATTCATATTTAGACACATCTGTATTCCTATTTAGACACATCTGTATTCATATTTAGACACATCTGTATTCATATTTAGACACATCTGTATTCATATTTAGACACATCTGTATTCTTATTTAGACACATCTGTATTCATATTTAGACACATCTGTATTCATATTTAGACACATCTGTATTCCTATTTAGACACATCTGTATTCCTATTTAGACACATCTGTATTCCTATTTAGACACATCTGTATTCCTATTTAGACACATCTGTATTCATATTTAGACACATCTGTATTCCTATTTAGACACATCTGTATTCCTATTTAGACACATCTGTATTCCTATTTAGACCTATCTGTATTCATATTTAGACACATCTGTATTCCTATTTAGACACATCTGTATTCATATTTAGACACATCTGTATTCACTGCTAACCTGAGGATTCTCCTCCAAACTCTTCTGCTAATCCCCATACTTTGCTCATTATGTGATGATGCGATTTGAAGTACAGCGAAATGGGAGATGAATGGCTAGCTGTTGGTGAATCAGAGGGACAATTACCTTGAGGTTAGGATTTGCATAGAACATAATTCTAGGTTTTAGTTATGTTGAATACCATTTATAGTGTATTAGTCTCTTTACAATTTATGATTATAAATTAAATTTATTGTTTCTCAAGCAGTCCCAGGTAGCTAAGATTCTTGGGCTAATGTTGTCCCAATGTTATCTCAATATCTCAAACATTGCTACCTGGGGCGGAGAAAGGAATTTGACAGATTAAGTAGTTTATGACAAATCATGTGATTTTATATGAATGGATGTAAGAGTTATTTAGATATCTTTCTTATTTGGATAATATTTGATTTGTTTATCATTTGAACAATAAGAAAGAGAAATTGAATAAAGAAATTAATTTTCAAAAATCAAATATAGATTTATTTGTAAATCAAAATTACACATCTAATATGAAATATCGTGTACATAGAACAGTGCCAACGGATATCACTGCCGATCTATGGATTATCATTTTAATTTTTTTCTTGTGAATGAAAATCTATTCTAGGTTTATTTTTTGACCAAATTTTCCTTGGGAAATTTTTCGTAGAGTGTAATTTTCCCGATGAATTTTTCCCAGTGGATTGTAACTTTCATATTTACATTGGTAAATTGCAAATTAAAAAAATAACAATGAAATAACTAGTTAAGAAGTTAATTTATAGATATAATTTTCTTAAATATACATTTTGACACTATCTAACCCACTCTGACCGCTAACAAAACCTAATGTGAATAGTGTACAGCGTGAATAAGTTTATTGTTATTATTATATGTCACTGAAATAATCTGCTGGGAAAATTCTGCCTTGGATAATTCCACCTGGGAAAATTAACCAGTTCTGGTTCCACCTGGGAAAAATTCAAACTGGATATATTCTGACTTTTAAAATTACGCTAAGCAAAATTCCACCAAGGAAAACTCCTGTCACCATATCTCTTCATTAAAAAAAAGAATTCTTAGTTGCGCATTATCTTTTTCATAGAATTATAAATGATACAATCAGCGATTAGTATGCGAAATATAATCTTACAGTTTAATTTGAAGACATACCAACAAAACGCCAGCGAATAATTTCTTCAGCAATAATAATTACACCCAATCTGAGCACTAATGACCTTCTCCTACACTGATAAGAATTTAGTATTCTCCGTGGATGTACAAAAACTATCCTCTCTTATTATGTAGAGCATAATTACTAAACTTACAGATAATTGTTCAGTTTGAGAAATTGTTCGTACTTTAGAAATCAAGTGGGAATATTTGTGAATCTTTGGTGACGTAACTTTTTCGGGTCTAGGACATCTCGTCCACGGACACTTCGTCCACGGACATCTATCCATGGACATCTCGTCCACGGAAATTTCGTTCACGGACATTTCATCCACGGACAATTATTCATCCACGAATGGCTTTATTTTGTATTTTTAAAGTGTTTATGGAATATATTTTATATTATTTTTCACTATTACATTAATAGGCAGGTGTAAATATACAATAATATAATAGTGATTTAAGCCGTATATGTATTAACACATAATTTTTTTTATCTATCGATTACAGTTATAAAATTAAATATGCTAAACGGGTTGATTGTATCTTTAAGTTATTTACTTCGTTTAATATTTTGCAATAATTAATGAATTATGAGTATCTAAAATTTAGAACTGAAATAGCAGGGTCCTGACAAGAATTATAGAGGTGTGGATACTTAGTAATTAAAGTAATTACAATAGAGGTAAATAATAATAATTATTATATATGTATAAGTCGGAAAATATGAAACAGTCAAATAACACGTACGTTTTTACGTTTAAATAATATCTAGCTAATTGTATATGTCATTTTTTAGTAGTATATTACATGCCTGCATATTATTATGTATGAAGTTTAGGTAATCACTGTTAAAAATATTCTGCTAAAAAATATAATTTCTGAACCAATAGGGCATCTAATTACCTAATCTGAATACTACTATTGATGATTATTGTCGTTACAGTGACACAAACACCACTAAAAATGTCTCCGTTTTCTATGTTTATGTACTGTAGTAACATCGAAACATGTCAGGTAATTATTACAGAATTAATAAGATTCGGGAGTAATAAAAGCAGTGCCTGCCTGTATATCATATTCAAAAGTATTCATTTTTATTATTTTACTGATGCCGGCCAACAGGATAAAAAGATTGCAATGAGAATTTAGGCAAAGACCATACATTTCTAATTACCATCCAATAAGGGTGTTAAATACTTTTATATCGCAGAATATATATATAAATAATATAATATAATATATAAAATAAATGCACACAATAAATATAATACAAAATAAAGCAATTCTTGGACGAATTGTCCGTGGACGAAATGTCCGTGCACGAAATGTCCGTGCACGAACTTTTTCAGAGCTAAAATGATCAGCGAGTGCGATTTGTGATGCTCATTATTGTAATAATTAAGTTATAAATATACATTATACTACATTTAACGCCATGCATTACTGTGTGTTAGATATGCCCCACTCAATAAGGACATGCATTACTCTGTGTTAGATATGCCCCACTCAATTAGGACATGCATTACTCTGTGTTAGATATGCCCCACTCAATTAGGACATGCATTACTCTGTGTTAGATATGCCCCACTCAATTAGGACATGCATTACTCTGTGTTAGATATGCCCCACTCAATTAGGACATGCATTACTCTGTGTTAGATATGCCCCACTCAATTAGGACATGCATTACTCTGTGTTAGATATGCCCCACTCAATTAGGACATGCATTACTCTGTGTTAGATATGCCCCACTCAATTAGGACATGCATTACTTTGTGTTAGATATGCCCCACTCAATTAGGACATGCATTACTCTGTGTTAGATATGCCCCACTCAATTAGGACATGCATTACTCTGTGTTAGATATGCCCCACTCAATTAGGACATGCATTACTCTGTGTTAGATATGCCCCACTCAATTAGGACATGCATTACTCTGTGTTAGATATGCCCCACTCAATTAGGACATGCATTACTTTGTGTTAGATATGCCCCACTCAATTAGGACATGCATTACTTTGTGTTAGATATGCCCCACTCAATTAGGACATGCATTACTCTGTGTTAGATATGCCCCACTCAATTAGGACATGCATTACTCTGTGTTAGATATGCCCCACTCAATTAGGACATGCATTACTCTGTGTTAGATATGCCCCACTCAATTAGGACATGCATTACTCTGTGTTAGATATGCCCCACTCAATTAGGCATCGCTGGTCCTTTTGATAGAGTGTTTGAAGTTCAATGAGGCACTTCATGTGAACTACAATGGAGAGATTAGAGGAGAATTAGCCGGAAATAACAGTTATTCGACACCTATGTGTTTCATTTCCTGAATGGAATACTGATTAAAAAAGAATTCATAGTTCAATACTATTATAGAATATACTTTATAAATTATAGGTTATTGTGGTTCACAATATCTCAGTACCGAAAGTATTGTGCTATAACTTATGGTAAAAATACTTTCGCTTCAGCTTTCATGTTGACAATATTTTTTGTTGAAAGATATTCGTTTTCCAATCATCAATGTAGGACCCTAAAGTAAGTGAAGGCATATATAAAGTATTGACCAATTTTATAAAATATGAAGTTATAATAACCACATTCAATGTAATAAAGTTGAAGTGTAGCAATAATAGGTAAAGTATCTACAATTCTAACCCTTCAAGTACTTCCAACCTTTAGTAGTAGCACCACCAAGAAAATATTATTAACTGGTTATTGGAAGACTTTATCTAGCAGACTTTATCTTATAAAATATACTTTATCTAATTAAAGCCGACTTCATCTAATAAAACTATAAGAGGTCAGAAATAGTGTCTAAAAATATTAGTCTGCATATTCTGATATGAATTATCATCATAATCTAAACGAGACAGATATTTAATTTTTGTTAGATACAGGAGCATATCTGATATTAATGAATGGGTACCATTACTCCTTACTCAAGAATGAGGTGAACCTAATGGAAACTGCGATATAAATTTACGCATTTTGATGCAATTATCCTATGAAAATAAAAGGACAAGATGAAAGCAATAACAGCCAAAATAATTTACTCTATACACTGGTGTATAGCTTCTTAATAATGATAAAGAAAAATTAGTTAATCCTCATCAACAACAAACGAATAGCTATTCATTAATTGAATAATTTGAATAATATTATAATTTAACACGGTACAAGATATTAGCAATTAGAATTTGATGAAGATGTCAGAGAAAAATTAGGTCAAGTTCATCATACTGTTCCATATAACTTTCCTATGGAACTTAGATGAAGTAAGTTGCATGTTTGTTTGGAGAACACCAACTTGTCCAGCGTTTGATGAACATCGAATAAACCTCCTGATAGTATATGAAATATATTCATTCTCTGATATGGAAAATGATTTAACTTCTTTCATATACACATGGAACAACATTTTAAGATATTTTGCAGTAAGAATATATATTTTCATTATTACCTTCGCAGAATGCGGGAAGGTTATATTATTGGCAGCATTTATTTATTTATCATCTTGTAATTTGCATAACTGAAAAAGTATTCAACTACATTGCCGGAAATTTGGTGAAACGATTGGTCCATGTCCAGTGACCTAATTTGGTGAGTGACCCGGTCAAAAGTCAAGGTCATGGTCAATATAACTCAAAAAGTATTGAACCATATTGCATGAAACTTGGTCGGACGATTGGTCAATATACAGTTACCATTTTACTAGATTTTGGGAGCGATCAGGTCAAAGGTCAAAGATCAAGGTCAAGGCCATTTGTAACTTAATATCTCAAAACTATTCAACCAAATTGTCAGAAATTTGATGGGACGATTGGACATTGCCCACGAACCATCTGGTAGAATTTTGGGAGCGATCCGGTCAAAGGTCAAGGTCATTTATAACTCAATAACTCAAAAAGAATTGAACCATATTGCATGGAACTTTGTGGGACGATTGGTCACTATCCAGTCACCAGTTTATTAGATTTTGGTAGCAAATGGATAAGCGGCGGCAAAGGTATGCGATCTACCGATTATACGTAATATAGTTAACCTATATTATATTTCTTGAAATCTTTTATATTTTTAATGCCTTCAATGTAATTAAATTCTTAATTGAACATTATTTTGATACTTGCCATTTAAGTTAAACATCAATTAATTGTATTTTATCGTATAACATTTAATCGTCAATATAGAAATCTAGCTTATCAAGAGACAATCTGAGAATAATTAATATTAAACTTGTACAAATTGTTCAATCCTCTACAAATAATTAAAGACTACAGCACTAAGATATTATACTGCAGTAAGATATACTACTCTCGCATATTTCTGTTTCAAGTGCTTTAATTGTGCTGCCATCTGGTTTTCAAGGTGGAAAATAGAATTGAAATGTAGTAAGGACATTTGAGGTATGCTGTGTGCGTGACGTCATAGCAGAATAGACAATTGAAATTGGATATTATATCTGAACCACTTCATCCTTTGAAAATATGAATACATGAAACGTTTATATCCTGTAAAATACCACAAAAAATACAGTCAGATTTAGATAATCGTCACTTACTATATAAATCGTGAAATCCTTTACTTGTTTATTCGACAGGCTTATAGCATTTGGTAATTCTGATATCGAACCAGAACCACAATCTATAAGATCAAAATATCTTGCTTTTCATTGAAGTTCAATATTGTGGACTCGTGGAGTTAAAAAGGATCAGAGTTGCATTGTGTTTTTATGAGATATAATAATAGGCCTACAGTCTAACTCCATGTAAAAAACTCCTTCATCTCGCATTATGATGAGGAGGATATTTTTAGAATTGGCCAAATATGTCTTCAGCTGGATTCACAATAGTGAATAGTTTTCACAATAGTTTATATCATTGTTACCTTGCATTCTTCATCTAACTCATGAAGAGAATTCACTTGGACAAAGACATTCAGTGCTCATTATACTCGAGATTTTATCCATCTTTAACCCAGTGAACTGTACCACTTCATTCTGCAGTTATTTTTTTTAGTTTGCGAGAGAGTTCTCATGTTGACAAACAATGGTGTCAAAAAAACGATTTTTTTTTATAATCTATATAGCCACTAATTGCTGGTAGTTGAAAATAACAATAATGAAATCACCCCAAAACAAGTCACCCGTGACACTTCAATATGACTTTTTCTCCTCGGATTTTTCCTTGGCGGACTTTTCCTCGCATGAACTTTTCTCCACCGAATAAAATATTAGTATTTTGAGCTATCAAGATATAATTTTGATAAAACAAACAATTTACTAATAGAAGACTCATTTAAAGTCATTATATTCACAGACTTAAGAGCCGTACACACGCAGGGTTTTTTAAGTCTTTCCACCAGAGTTTTTGTTAAGCTCCTCCTACTTTTTCCGCGAAAATATAAGAAAGAAACGTTATAAATCGTACAATAATTTTTTTTCCTATTTAATTGAATAGTCTCGTGGAAAAAGCAGGAGAAGCTTAGCAAAAAGTCTGGTGGAAAGACTTAAAATAGCCTGCGTGTAATAAAGTCTTATTTTTAGCTTTGGTTTCAATATGTGTTTATATTATTTGGTCGTTTTTAAGTTCGTAAATTTCGTAAATTCATTTATAACTTAGATATGCTGCAAAGTTCAAACATTATGACAATACTAAGGGATTGCCAAATGTTGCAATTTAGTTTAAGCTGCAACGATTTATTCAGATTATTCTAGCTCTAAAGTTTTCATATCGTGAATTTATTATTTTCTTTGCCAGTTATTATTAATAATAGTTATCTATTTACTACTTGTTGAAATTTATTCTTTACAGAACACTAATAAATTTAATTGTATTTTATTTATTTGACAATAATTAATAAACTATAAAAATTAATAGATCTACTATAAATTTTTATTACACTTTTTATTGACCTATTTAATATATTTAATATTTATAGCTTAAAGAACTTGCATTGGTTCAACCATTATAAAGAAATTACATACATAAGTTAGAGTTTAGAAATAAAAAAATAATTAAGACATTTCAAGTAGTCAGGTTTGAAGACGATTTATATATAATGTCATACATTTTATCTAAAAATCTACATTGAAAACAAATTATCGAAGGAGTAACTACAAAATGGGTTAGGTTCAAGAAGTTGTAGTGACCTATTCCCATGCAACAATAATATTTAAAAAAAGGAAAAATTAGAAATTAAAAAAATGGTATATTTTTGCGACGGCACACAATTTTGTAAAACGATTTTTTTTTTCGGAAATTGAATACAAAATCGCAATATCAAATTTATTTCCAGAATTCAAATTTAAAAATAATCTGGCGTGGTAAAGTCCGACGGGTAAAATTTGGCGGGGAAAAGTCCATGCAGGGAAAATTCCGATGGGGAATAGTCCATTCCCCACGCGAATATAGCTACTATTTTTGTCATAAGCCTCTTTTGAAGAACCTTGTCAAAGGTATTTTTGAAATGAAGGTAGACGATGTCAACAGCTAATGATTTTCCATGCTACGGAATAACGTTGTAGAAGAACTCTTGTAAGTTTGTCCGGCATGATTTCCTTCGAATTAGGCCTTACAGACCATTTCTTATGAGCTGGTGTTCTTCCAGGCGAACCAAATTCTCTCCTTTATGATGGATCGAGCTGCTTTCCAGGAACAGATGTCAAACTAGGAAGCTGTCTTGAAGATTGGGGAAGATTCATCCGACTCCATAGTGACATTGAAGATCTGTTGTAGATGTGCCGCCAAACCATACTTCACGTTTTTTATTACTTTTGCTAAGAATCCATCAAGACCAGCTGACCTGTTAGGGTTCAAGTAGCCCCGTTTGTCAACAGCCTCCTCAACAGTAATAACAATCTCAGTCAGTTGAATCAGCCAGCACTGATGACGTAGTTTGCTCCTCATCTTGGGTCGTCATCAAAGTAGTCTGCAGTGGGGTCAGGGGCATCTGGGGTGAGGTCAGGAGAATCTGGGATGGTTCCATGCTCCGTTGCTAATCCAGTGTCTAGTGCACAAATGGTTGCGCACAAGGACCTTCCTTTGATGGGCATATTGTGCCTTTTAAAGATCCCTTTATTCTTGTGACTCCTTGTGACTACCTCACTCTAATACAGCATTTCACACACACTCTCTCACTCTATAATAGAACATTCCACAGTCCACACCCTCTAATTATAAGAACATTCCACACACTCTCTCTAATAGAACATTCCACACCCTCTCTTTAATGGAACATTCCACACACTCTCTCTCTATTAGAACATTCCACACCCTCTCTCTAATAGAACATTCCACACCCTTCCTCTATTAGGACATTCCACACCCTCTCTCTCTAATAGAACAATCCACACCCTCTCTCTCTCTAATAGAACATTCCACATCCTCTCTCTAATAAAACTTTCCACACCCTCTCTCTCTAATAGAACATTCCACACCCTCTCTCTCTAATAGAACATTCCACACCCTCTCTCTAATAGAACATTCCACACCCTCTCTCTCTAATAGAACATTCCACACCCTCCCACTCTCTCTAATTACCAAGCAAACCCCTCCCCTTTTCTGCTTGCAGTGTGAGACAAAGACAGAATCGTTCCAGTGAAGTCACGTAGGTAATATTCTCAATATCTTGATTGACCTTTTGTGACAATCATGCACTATTATTATCACTATTATTATCACTATTATTATCACTCCTAATATTGGTAAATAATGCAGTACATATGAGTAATTGTAAAGCATGATACATTTCCCCTCACCTCTATTCTGTTCTATCACTTTGTTGTCTTATGATGTAACTAAGACAGCAGGTGTGTATAGTTGCTATGCTCCCACAACAAGAAACAATAGACCCTTTAAAAACAAAACAGGTTTCTATCTTTTTAGAAGGATGTGTGGTGTAGAAGGAATTAATGAGATTGAATGCTCTTCGGAATAACATTTTTATTTACAGTATTTGTATCGTCAGTCAATGAAGATGATGTTTGTATCATATTGAAGTTGTATATTGGAATCGATCAGGAAAATAATGTAATGTAAATATTATTAATGTAAATATTAATTATATCACATATTACTTGTCGATTTTTTGAAGGAATGATGTTTTTTTTTTCAAAAATAATTTTTTGGGAATTATGAATTATTCTGAATTTATATAAACATATTGTCATCCAAAATGTTTACTGTCGTCCTATTGCAATGGGGACCATTGCCCTTTGGACTATGATAGCAGGTACTCTTACCCCTCTGATACTGTGTGAGAAAAAGAGTACTGTATTATGTGAGAAGAAGAGTACTGTATTGTGTAAGAAAAAGAGTACTCTATTGTGTGAGAAAAAGAGTACTGTATTGTGTAAGAAAAAGAGTACTGTATTGTGCAAGAAAAAGAGTACTGTATTGTGTAAGAAAAAGAGTACTGTACTGTGTAAGAAAAAGAGTACTGTATTGTATAATAAAAAGAGTACTGTATTGTGTAAGAAAAAGAGTACTGTATTGTGCAAGAAAAAGAGTATTGTATTGTGTAAGAAAAAGAGTACTGTACTGTGTAAGAAAAAGAGTACTGTATTGTATAATAAAAAGAGTACTGTATTGTGCAAAAAAAGAGTAAAAGAGTAGCCCATAGTATCAGACTATAGGAGAGATCACATACAATCGAGTAATAAAAAATCGGCATATTGTCTATTATTTGGGCTGAGATATACATTTTTTGACAGCTCAACATTTCCTATCATGTCATTAATTTAAAACTGTAACTTATAGTTTAACCAGTGTAGTTCCCATTAAAATTAATGGGTTATCAAAAAAATTAGATGTTGAAAAATTTGATACAAAAATGAATTGTATGTAGATATAAAGTATGTTAAAAAAAAAAGTGAAAAAATATTTTTGGCGAAAAAATGAGTCAAAAAAATGTGGAATTGTTCGATAATTTCTAATTTCTATTTTAATATTAGGAAATCATAAATTTAGACATTTGTCAAGAATTTCCGACGAAAATACGATAGTTGATAAGTATGTATTTCATTTATACTACTTATCGTCTGTCGTATTTTCGTTAGATGTTTTTGACGAAACTATTTGACAAATGTCTGAGTTTATAATTTTTACTATGGAATCATTAGTAATGAATTAATTGACAGTTCCACACTTTGAATCATATAAAAAAACCTTATAATTTTAAAAGTTAAGTCGTTATTTGGATTGGTATCCACAATACCTGCAATAATTTTTATAAAATATGCAAGTTAAAATATAATTAATTGAGACGATGAATATAATTTGATGAAAATACATTATTCTTTTATTCTAGTTTTTAGAATAAAAGAATAGTGGATTCTCATCAAATTAAATTTTTCATCGAAGATAAAATAAATTGTTATCATCGACTTGATAATTGATCTTTTACGTCATATGATATTTTACGATATACGATATATTACGATATACAATCTTTTACGATATACAATATTTTACGATATATGATCTTTTACGATATACAATCTTTTACGATATACAATATTTTACGATATATGATCTTTTACGATATACGATCTTTTACGATATATGACATTTTACGATATACGATCCTTTACGATATACGATCTTTTACGATATACGATCTTTTACGATATACGATCTTTTACGATATACGATATTTTACGATATATGATATTTTACGATATACGATATTTTACGATATAAGATCTTTTACGATATATTATATTTCACGATATATGATATTTTACGATATACGATTTTTTACGATATATGATCTTTTACGATAAATGAACTTTTACGATATACGATATTTCACGATATACGATATTTTACGATATATGATATAATTACGATATATGATATTTTACGATATACGATCTTTTACGATATATGATCTTTTACGATATATGATTTTTACGATTTACAACATTTTACGATATATGATATTTTACGATATACGATATTTTACGATATACGATATTTTACGATATACGATATTTTACGATATATGATCTTTTCACATCCAATAAAAACATTGATAATTATTAAATCCGTTGATCATGATTATTATTTTTCATGTTTTTATTATAATTTAGAGAACTCTACTCTATAGTTCCCTTCAACTTCACTTCTTTTCGGCACTCTCTAATTTCTGTGTGTTATAATTCCTGAACCTCTTGAAGAGTGTGAATGGAAATGCTTATTTCTAACCCTTCTCCCCCCACCACCACAATTAGAGAGAATCCCCCCTCCCCCCGTAGCAAGAACCCCCCTCCCCCTTTGCAAGAGCAATCGATAGGGGCGTTACCGCAGTGCATGAATGGGGGACGAAATTGGGGGGTAGAAGCGGGGGAAGGGGTTGACATTGCAGGGGTCGTTGAATTATTAATTGGAATTAACTTATCGATGATTAATTGAGTTTCGATTAACATAATATGATGGACTATTTGTGAATTTTATTAGAGTGTTTATTGTACAAACATTTTATCCCTAAAAATAACCAGAAGCGCAATAATAAACTAATTGGAATTATCAATTTAGTTATGACAGAGGAATATTGCACTACTCTGACACCCACAGTACTTGGAAAGTGGGTGTTGATATTGAGCACGATAAGTCAAAGAAATAAGTACATATGTCAAATCCGTAAAATATGTATGTCATTGCCAACTTTCAGAAAACTGTGAGTGTTTAAGTAATGCGGAATAATTTCCCTAAATATACAACTTGTAATTCATTTATAATGGAATTTGTATAAAATAATTATGTGGTAGAATTTATGTAAAATACCTATTTTAAATATCTAACTCAGAGTGCAGATAATGGATAATAACTTTGACAGGTCACGATATCTTCTGTTACTCTATAATTTAAATGACATCATTTTGAACTTTAGTCTGACATATTATTTGTTAATTTTATTGAGCTTGAATAATAGATTCATAAAAGTTAGTTTATTTTCTTCACTATTATCTCACTATATGCTGGTATATAAAAGATGTAGGCAGAAAAATAATATTAGAGAGTCTCTGTTTAGTGGATTGGGAGTTATTATTTTAAAATTGTATTTTATTTTCACCATCCAGGAGTAAAGTTGTAGTTAATTTAATATTGATATTGAAATAAGATGAGGATATAATAATTTCACCAACGTATGGTATAAATTGTTTAAATTATGCACAAATTTCTCGTTTGTATGAAATAATTTTTTGCAAATAAAATACAAAATGATTGAGTATTTTCTGTATGATATTTTAGGACAGATCTTTAATAACTCTTTTTTGACCGGTGTGCTTGGTTAAGATAACTTGATAACCTGGCAAAATGACTTGATAACCTGGCAAAATGACTTGATAACCTGGCAAAATGACTTGATAACCTGGCAAAATGACTTGATAACCTGGCAAAATGACTTGATAACCTGGCATAATGACTTGATAACCTGACATAATGACTTGATAACCTGGCATAATGACTTGATAACCTGGTATAATGACTTGATAACCTGGCATAATGACTTGATAACCTGGTATAATGACTTGATAACCTGGCAAAATGACTTGATAACCTGGTATAATGACTTGATAACCTGGCAAAAATGAATGCATCAAGACTTGAGATACAATTTATATATAGCTATAATATATTAATTGGAAATTCCATTTATATTATTTCATTTCTTAAAGAAGTTTAACCAGAAAATGTTACCTCTATATTTACTATTTTCTTATTTTAAAGATATCATTTTGTACAGTTTCTAAATACGGTACTAGGAAAATTTACTCTCAGAAATTCAGTCTCGTTTTATAAAGATTTTATTAAAGAACAATATTAGTAGAATTTGAAATTATGAATACTAAAATGTGTAGTGTATTTATTTAAAGCTGATAACATCATTAACTGTTGTAAAATGATAAGTAACATTAGTAATTTTGACATTGATTTAACATGAGATTACAGCGGAAAATTCGGTCTGGAAACTTTCGGTCTGAAACCCCTAACCCCCCTGCCAGGTCATTCAGCAATCAACAAGTTTGCAGTACAACAAACTATCGGATACAACAAACTGAATAGCTAGTATTTATGTTGAGAGACAATTTATATTTCCAAAACCGAATTTTTCAGATCAAAATTTGCGGGACCGAAATTTACGGCCACCATGAAAGATACCTTAACACTGCATCCAAATGTTCTCTGCTGTCACTAAAGTCTCTATAGTCACTAGAGCCTCTGCAGTCACTACGGTCAAAATAGTCTCTACAGACACTGCAGTCACTAAAGTCTCTACAGTCACTGCACTCTCTTCGGTAACTGCTGTCACTACGGTCACAACAGTCACTACAGTCACTAATGGTCCATCACTGAGTTAGTCTGATCCAATTGTAACAATTAGCCATCACGTGAACTGCCGCTAATAACAATTAGAGAAGTGCATTTCAATGCTAAATGTGTGTTGAGTGCCACATTTTGCAAAATAGATTCGATTTACTGGAACAACAGAACAGACACTGTAACATGTAATGTTGTGTCCGTTGTCTCGCAATGTTGTGTCTGTTGTGTCTGTTGTCTCGCAATGTAGTGTCTGTTGTCTCGCAATGTTTTATCTGTTGTCTCGCAATGTTTTTTCTGTTGAGAGTCTCCATTGCTATAAATTATTATTGTTTTCTACAGAACTAAAGAGTGAGAATTTAAATCCGGAGATAAATTCAACACTTCGCTGTACTTTCATATGGTATAATCTTAATTACAATTTTATTGTGAATGTTTAAGACTAAATTTGTTTTAAAAATTACTGTTTTTACCGAATTGTAGAACAGTTAGAATAATGATAAGAAAAAATATATTAAAATTTTCATTACAAAAACTGTGAATTATTCCGTAGTTGGATTCACGTTATTTAACTATAGCATAATTAATAACACTTTTCTTTGGTTTTCTTCCTACTAGAATCAATTATTTATGGAATTAAATATTTTTAATTATTTTCTGAGTTTGTTGTTTCAATACAGCATCTGCAGACAATTACAGGAGTTTATGGGTTGGCATCAGCTGTAAGGAAGATTCTCTATTAATTTTATAGCACGCAACATTTGAAAGCGAAGGAACAGTTAATTTAATGCTATGAAAAAAGTTGATTGGTTAATCGTTAGGTCCCAATAGTTCTTTGGGAGATATAAGTGAACATGAAGTTGTATTAAGAGTGTATGATTTTATATAATATATATATATTTCCATTGATAACTCATACATAATAAATCACGTCTGTAGGAATTGACTCATAGAATAATAGAAAAATAAATGAGAGATGAAATTGAATCTATGGAATAAAGCTCACTGTGAAAAAATATTCAGTCAGACAGACAGACAGACAGACAGAAAGTTGAGACAGAGTATAGAAGATTAAGTAGAAGATTAGAACATAAATACAGACATAGAAGATTAAGAGAAGCTCCAACATTTTGAGTAAGAATAAAGTGTCACTAGGCCTTCTATGTTGAATATAATCATTTTCTAAACTAGAGTTTATATACCATCTTTATGAAATATAAAGTATACTAAATATAAATAAAATCAATCTACAAAATTGTGTAACAAATTTAAATAAAAAAACAACACCATTATCATAAAAATATATATTATAAGCAAAAGAAAATAATTTTAACAAAAAGAAAAATATCAAATGAATGACATTTTTTCTTATTTCATCTACAATTAAGTTTTAGAAAGATAATAACGGTATTGTTATCTATTGCAATGATAGTACATCTGATGGTATCCCGTGAAACGTTTTCGAAATTAATGCAATAATGTTATATCTGTGGTGAGCTGAAAATCCAGTGAAAACTCAAGTTAATTCTATTACATTCGCTACAGTTACTTCTCACGTGTCACATTAAATTATACCTAGCAACAATGTCAGTTAGTTTATATTGTGCTTTTATCTAATTCAATTCCTTATAAATTTGTGCAGTTGTTTCTTGCTTGGCAAGATTTTTAATTGTGAGGTTTTTATTACCGGAATAAATCGTTTACTTCAAATATAATTAATTTATGAATTTTATATTGTACCTTAAACCAAGATATTTAAATGAATATTATTTGTTGAGTTAATATAGTAACCAAAATATTGATTACTATAGGCTTTTAATTATCAACAATTATATAATTTATCTATCAAAAAAATAGTTTTATTAACATTTATAGGTACATAAATTCGGTACTCCATCAAATGATTTTAATTACGTTAAATATTTTATTCATTTGAAAATCAATATTATTTTTTATTCACTATACTAATATGAAAAAAGATGTAGGTGATTTCAGATTCATTTTCGAGATGACTTTTATAATCTGTGCTTGAACTTGCCGAGAGTATAAAGAAACAGCTTTATTTTAAAGATAATTATCAGTGATGTCAAAACATGTTATCGTTAGATTGTAATTATGATTCGGTTTGCTACTTGCCAAATAAAGTGAGATGAAATGCTGTTATCCGGGTGGAAACTTTTTGGGTGGTGATTGAGAAATTATAGATTGTACGTGTGCTGATGTGTATTTTTCTAATATTTTTAAATATAAATTATAGGCAAACAAAGTACACGTGATATAATTCATACACATTTAAATATCTCTAAAGTATACTTCGTCATAGTTACATAATCAGTCAATAACAGTCATGTCAAGTTTGTATATAAATTTGTAATATAGTCAATACGGAATTTATTATAATTGTAATTATAGAAATATAAACAGCTGTTTGAATTATTAGTAATATTATTATTTGTAGTCGGATGGGAAAGATTTAAGAGTTTCACAGAAAATTCAGCAGGAAATCAAACAAAGTACAACATCTACTGTAAATACACTATATTACTCTGAAAGGGAAACTGTGACCAAACCTTCATCTATACAGTTACAGGCACAATATTTGACAGATGAAGAGGTATAATTATTTTTTAGTTAATTATTATGTATTTGTATATAATTAAACACAATAGTATGAAATATATACGAAAAATATGAAAAAGTCCATTTTAATCCTTCATCAATAAAAGGTGGGACACAAAGTAATGCGCTCATGAATGTTATTTTTATGGACGGTTACATACTTTCCACCCATGTAATGAATTTAACTAAATATGCGGCTTATTTAGTGTCCCACCGTACCTCAAAGAGTTAAAACATATGAGCTATACAAATAAAATTGTGCGGTGGCAGAACAACTTTAAAATAAACAAAAATATAATTCTGTGTCTCATAAAAGTCATGACCGCCAAACTAATTATTCGTCTGTGTGAGAATATTAATATTATATTTCACTAGAGATTAACTCTTACTGTGTAGAATATTCATGCAATGTTTATTTACTTTCAATGCAAATAATAGACAATCATTTGGATAAATATTTTAATAAGAATGTGAACTATAATAACTGTCCAAATTTACATTCTATTTAAAAAATCATCAATTAGTTGTAAAAAAAATTAGGAATTGTCTCTTTTGTGGATCTTAATTAATCAACAAATGCAACTTAGTTTTCATAATTCGATTAATTTTAGTTACAGGTATTACTTAATTGTAATATTACTTATAAATACCAAAATTACATTGTACATTTTGTAAATTTCAATTGTTGCAAATTTTAAGTCAATTTTTGCTGCATTGATTAAAAAATACTCATATTTAGTAATTTGTAGTATTGAAATAAATGAAATTATTACCTGTTGAAGAAAAAAATGAAATTATTTCCTGTTGAAGAGAAAAAATGAAATTATTACCTACATTATTAACAATTGGAGACAGGGGTGAATTGGCTATCTAAAAGTGAACAGTATATTTTAAACAATTAAATTTAAGATAATTGGTATATATATTTGTAATAAAGCATTTAATAAAGGGTTTAAAAGTGATTAAATTTTTTACCCTAAATAACTAAAAACGCCCAAAATAGAGTATTTTCCTGCTCTTTTCTCTTCAATTGTTCATCATATTACTTCAAAGAACAAATAGAAGAGCAGGGCTGCATGCTGGCTTACCTCGAAAAATATTTTACCTGATTAGCACTGAAGCTCATCAATCATTCATTTCTCAGCATTAAAAACATTGCTCTGATGTTCAAGCAGCGCAGTTTCCGAACTGAAAACTTTAATTTTTCAGTTGATCAAATGTTCGGTAATACACTCTTGAAGCGCCGGTCATAAGCCTCGGGACAAAATGATGGACGGTTTCTAACTTTTGGTTGTTTGAGCAAGGGCGATCCCCTGCAAATAATGTTACTAGGGGGATTTGATGTTGAGGAGCTGCTAACTTACAGCGGATGGACGCAAAGTTTGAAGCCCTAAAAAGATTTCCTTGCAGATATGAAGAATGATTCAAGGCTGGGAATGAACTCCCAGAAAGGAAGTAAGGTGGGGATATTGAAGCTTGGATCTCGATACTATCTTTTCATACTCTACCGTAACATTATTGCTGGCATGTGAACTCTGTAGCGTGTTTGGATGAATATTATTAAATTTCCAATAATTGTGCATTGATGAAATCATTCTATATTACGGATTGCCAATTTTATAGAACAATATTTTTTATCGAGCATTTGCAATCACCTTCTAGAACACAGTGTTCAATAAACACAGTGTTTATTGTCTGTTGCTATGTTCTAGGTTGCAGGTAAAATGTCACACTTTAACATTTAAAGCCAAATGATTCCATGCTTAATATAATTGTTAAGATTACAGAAATCCTGATAACCGAAATACGGATAAACAAAAATCTGATTATTCAAAAATCCTAAAAAATAAAAAACCGGCAAACTGAAAATCCTAAAACCGAAAAGCGGGAAAAAACGAAATTTGGAAAAGACTAAATACCGAAAAATCTGGGTAATCAAACAAAAATCAAGAAAAGCTGGAAACAGCCGAAAAACAGAAAAACAAAAAATCTAGAAATTTAAATATTCCGAAAACAGAAAAATATCTGAAACAGAAGAAAAAATAATTCGGATAACAGAGAAATTCAAATAACAAAAAAATCCAAATATCCAATCCATAAAAAATGTACTCTGTCTTTTTTGACGAATAATACACTAGACAAATCTGGATAATAGAAAATAACAAAGCTGGACAACAATAAAACGAGTATAAAAGGGATGATTTTTATAAAAATCCAGATGGCAAAAAAAAAATAATGAAAATATGAATGGAAAATCTAGGTAATTGGAAGAAGAGAAAAATCTCTATAGCGAAATAAAATCCTCTGGATAATTTTGATAATGAAAGAATCATAGTGCGTCATTTTTGACGGATAATTACACTAGTGCATTGATATACTGAAATACAGCTTTGGAAAATAGACTTGTTAATAATAATCAGATCTACTTTATTTAATAATATTACTACATTTTCTCGCTACTTTTTATCTAAGTCACATCTTCAACAACTTTCCAAATTACTCTTAAAATATATGAAAATTGTTTCAAAACATATTTTTATTGCTGGCAATCAACAACAAAATACCTTCAAACCTATTATCACCATCAAAAATAAAAAAATATTTCAAATTTTAAACAGAAAAAATACCTTCAATTCAATTTTAACCAAATAAAAATTATTAAATTTGTATTTCAAATATTAAATTCGAGAGACCTATTTCCAAAATAATAATCAGATGATTCAAATTACGTTACAGGGAGGCCCCGCTTATATTACACCCCGCTTGTATAAAAGTGATAATAATTGCATGACATGTCTCGATATTATTACCGTTTGTAGACATAAAAAAACGACAATTTTTTGTGATGATTTTTTTTTCACGGTAACTATAATATGCATCAAAATTATTATTCAGATTAGGTTATTAGAAGCAATTGGTTCATAAATTCATAATGTCAAATTTCAGGGTTAGTTCCATGTTAAGGCACGATTCCATATTTTCGGGCACGTTAAAATCTATATATATAATGATCATTATTTAACTTTCATTTTAATTGGTATCCATGATATCAATTAAAATAGAAGTTTAATAATTATTATTATATTTTCATTTCTGATGTTTCCGAAAATGTAGAACAAACCAATAACTTAAAACTTAGTACCAGATTGCCAAAAATATTTCATAGATTAAAAAATTGCTGTTTGTTCAATGTAGCACAATAATTATGTAAATCAAAGTATCTATTAATTTCTACTCTCCTATACTGAGTGAGAGTTGAGCTAATATGAAATTTAAAACCTTTAATAAATTCACTACTTTAAACTTCAAAGTACTCTAACTCTAAAAATAATTTTCTTTCATTATAACTTATAAAATGAGATGTATATTATAAAATGAGATGTATAATCAGGGAGTGATAATAATTATAAATTTTTTGTTACTTTTCCTCGCTTTAGTTACTGTTTGGTAATTAAACTGACTCTCGTTTTGGTAATTAAACCGGGGCCTGCCTGAACTTCAAACAATTGTATATATTTCTCTTTCTATTCGAAATCCACTTACAAAAATAAAACGTTACTATTGTTTTGACGTGATATGATTACAATTTCTTGCATTAGTTAAGTTTTTTTTACAAATTCAATGAATTCAGTCACTATTAACAAGAGAGTAATATAATGGTTTTGTAGCACCCTAATATGTATTTAAAACTTGTTTAAAAATAATCTAAAGACCCTATTACACATGAGTAGCTGTTGGTTCTCTTTAAAACAAATTTTATTTTCTTCACTAACTTCTCCAATTCTTTCAACACTATTGCCTCATTATAATATCACAAAGTTTAGAAACTGTTTTCTGGAGTCTTTGCTCTCTGACTTTTCGTTCGAAAGTTTCTGAAGCGTTCTTTGACGGCAATTTAGAACTTTGTATGAGTAAATTGAAAGCATATATAATGTATGAGAATACAGTTTTTCAGTTAAATTTACATAAAATATAAACTGTACTTTCACTACATTGCTAATAGACTTAGACTTAGTCTTAGACTTAGTCTAAAATAACTTCAATTACTTAAGCCAAAATATATACATTATTAAAGGACCTATCTATCACGAAGACTAGAGTCCTCGAAGACTCTTATATGATAGTCTTCCAGACCCAAATTCAAGAGCCATAAGTTAATCGAAGGAATTCGTTCAATCGTTATCCCAAAAGGTCGTCTGAGGATCTTATTACACACACTGTATCAATATGGATGAAGTGATATAGTCGACTAATGTAATGAGCTTCGACGGGCTTCTGGTCCATTTGCAACGTCTGATGTCAATTCGAATGACTCGTTAGGCGATAATAGGCTGATAACATCTGTCTAACCTGGTCAGGTAAATAGACGATCAAGCAGACATTCAACTGGCACTATAATTAACTTCTATGTTCATCGTTCAGTGTTATATTGGAGGGTAAATTGATAAGTTGGTTATTTGTTAAGTTTATCCTATTCAAAAGAGACCTTACAACATTAATCTTTTACTCTAAAAAAAACCGTAGACGTATATAAATAATTATTTCTTTCAAGAACTTGAAAATGTTTCTAGCCGATGCACTTCAGTGCCTCAGATATCCAAGGTAAACCTACTGGATGTTTCAAATTTTGTTTGACATATAAGCTTAGTGACTTGGTACTTGATAAAGTTAATACCTTTGAGTCTTATTATAATCTGCAATTACTGTCAGAAAAATATTTCAAAATAATTCAAGAAGAATTTAATTAATAATTAATATAGCTAGTTTAAAACTCATATTGATCATTTTTGATATCAATCTTATAATTTTTCTCTAATTTTACAGTCTCTAATAATTATTGAGACTGCATTCTCCTATCGCCAATCGTAAAATTTTTCACTGAGTTTCAAACCAGTCAGTCATTTGGATATGACTGAATGACACTTTCTATTACTGCGAAGACTTTCATTTTTCTCTCTGGAATCGACTACAAACATCTTGCCAAAACAAACAGTTCATCATCGCACTAGAGGAAACCATCAGTTCTCTTTTCATTGTTTGCAAAGTCACTGAGTTATGAGTATTGAGAGACGCCAGAAAACTCAAAAGGAATTCAGCAGTATATTGATATATCTTTCATTTCAGCTGCCTACACTCAGAAATAAATGAGTGAATGGTTTTGCAATTATATCAAAAATATATGTAGTAAATTTAATTAAGTACCTGATTTTCAAGCCAAAAGATACAACATAACTAGATTATGTGTACTCGGTAGAGCGCGTACCTTCGCCGCCGCTTATCCGTTTGCTACCAAAATTTAAATAACTGGTGATTGGATAGGGACCAATCGACCCACCAAGTTTCATGCAATATGGTTAAATACATTTCTAGTTATTGAGTTATATATGACCTTGAACTTTGACCGGATCGCTCCCAAAATTCTACCAGATGGTTCGTGCTCATTGTCCAATCGTCCCATTAAATTTCAGACAATTTGGGTGAATATTTTTTGAGTTATAAATGGCCTCGACCTTGATCTTTGACTTTACCCGATCGCTCCCAAAGTCTATCAAAATGTTTCCTGTACATATATTGACCAATCGTCCCCCAAAGTTTCATGCAATATGGCGCAATACTTTTTGAGTTATGAATGACCATGACCTAGACCAGGGGTGGTCAAATGCAGCACTCAGTGCTATTTTGGCACTCAAAACGGCACCACTGCCCACCCGGGAAACGGTGCTTTATTTTCTTCCAAAGAAAATTAAGAATTTTTAGCCCTGACTGCTCTATAAATTAAAAGGATAATATAGAAGTGCATGGTCAACTAATTGAAGAACAGTATATTTGTTATGAATGACCTTGATACTTTGATAGTAAATTTTATCCCTTAATAAGGAATTTTTTGTTTATTGTTACAATAGTGCCGGTGTTTAATTTATTTATCTCTGTCTCTTTTTATCTAGATCATTTAAATTTACATCTTTCATACGCTTGTCTTGCGATATTCAAACACTGTGGTAAATATTTATGCAATCATTTTTAATTACCATTTTTAATAAGTTAGGTAAGCAATTTATCCTTTGAATTTATGAGTTACTTATTAGTACTTATGCAAGATAGCTTATTTTTGTTTTTATTGTGATATTTTCACATGAAGAATTTTTTTATATATATCATTTATTAATTCTTTTTAATGCAAATGATAAATCTACTACCAATATTTATGCGCAAAATATGTACCGTTATACATGTTCGTACTTTAATTAAATATACCACCTCATTATATAATTAATCAGTATCCCAGCAATTTAGAAAACAAAAAGAAAATTGGCACTGAGATTCCATCTTTCGTCACTGAAAAACACAATGTGTGCCCACCCCTGACCTAGACCTTTGACCGTTTCGCTCCGAAAATTTTACCAGCAGGTCACTGGACATTGACTAATCATTTCATCAAATTTCAGACAATTTGGTCGAACACTTTTTCAGTTAAGCAAATAACAAGATGATAAATAAATAAATGCCGTCTATAATATATTCCGCATTCTGCGAAGGTAATTATTTGAAATGGATCTATTAATAAATCTAAACTTCATATGACATAAGATTTCAAAATTGAAATTTTAAAGTGATGGTCCTCTAGAAGCACCATCAACATCTGTTCTCGTCACCAGAGCATCAGATCCACCACTCGACCAGAGTTAGCTCCCATAATTCCCACAAAGTGAGAAGTTGTGTCGACAGGTGCGTTGCTTTACAGTTGATAAGATGGTGAATGGAGGTTGCTAAATAGGATTAGAAAACGGGAAACAGTCCAACCAGTGATGTTAGGTAAGAGGGATTTTGTTTTCTTTGCTGTTTTATATAGTAATGGGGATGTTTTGAGACACATATACAGCTTTTTTAATTATGTAAATAATTTTTAGTAGAGATTTCCTGTTTCGTTTTCTTGTTTGACGTCATGTTCGTAATTCGAATCATCTTTGATTGTTTTGTGAAATTCTCTGTTGGCTTATATAAATAAGTCATAATATGTCTTAAGATTGATTATAATTAATTTATATTTCGAATTTATATTATATGTAATATCAGTAAAAAAAATTCTTGTTAAAAAAATATTTAACTTGTATTCGGACATTATTTTCCTCTAGAAATCATTCTGCAAGTCGATTCCTATCAGCTTTGATTAAGTTCACGCTGCAGATCCTACTAGATTCATAATTCTTGAAATCGGGAAATTATTACGAGACTCCAGGAAATCGATCGCTAGATCAAATTAGGAGTGTTAGATCTGAGATTAGGGCAAGTCTCATGGGTCAGACTGGAACAACTGACCATTCGAAATTTAGTAGAGAGCCTTGACTGTAAATTTACTGACGTGTCAGAGTGGATTCGAAAAGAAATCCATCAATAGCGAATGGAAAAGAGCATTCGGGAAAATTTTTATCAACAAATCGTATATTTTTGTCAATCACGGTGGATATTGATTGTACATATATTGAAAATGAAATCCTATTATGAAATGAATAGATAAAATAAAAATAAAAATTATGTCCAATGATATAATCAGACTGTGATATTATGGTGTCCAGAAAACTGCCAGGCAGGAAACTGCCGAAGCGGAAAACTGCCCGGCGAGAAACTGCCAGGCACTTATTGGCAATATATGTATATTTTTAGACTTTCTGAAATATTCTTTAGTTATAAAGACATTTTGATTTATTAAAAAACTGCGATAGTCCATCTTTAAGGGGTTAAGGGGACATTCACTTTTACAGTAATAACTACATCCCAGCTAACCAAAAGCTGTTTGTCCCATGTCTGAAGACGTCTGATACCCCTCGCTATAGAGGGATTTAAGACGTGGGGCAAGACGTGGGGCGGGGGACATCAGACGTCTTGCAGTCGTCTAACCCTCTTTATTTGCACAGGGGTCCCCCTCTGCAAGACATCTGATCTCACGTCTTGTCCCCCTCTGACAGAGGGGGACATCCACCTGTCCCACGTCTTACCCCACTCCGTTTTCAAGACGTGGGACCCACGTGGGACAGAGTGTGGATATCCCTCGCTATAGAGGGAAGAGGGAAATAAGACGTGGGACATAGTGAGTATTCAAGACGTGGGGCACAGAGTGGGAATATCCCCCTCTGCAAGACGTGGGGCAGAGTGTGGATGTCCCCCTCTGCAAGACGTAGGACAGAGTATGGATGTCCCCCTCTGCAAGACGTGGGACAGAGTGCGGATGTCCCCCTCTGCAAGACGTAGGACAGAGTGCGGATGTCCCCCTCTGCAAGACGTGGGACAGAGTGGGGATGTCCCCCTCTGCAAGACGTGGGACAGAGTGTGGATGTCCCCCTCTGCAAGGGGAACATATCATTCTTTTGGCTCAAACTACTTCGGTTAATTGGGGTATATAAATATGTATAAGAAATAAAAAAGATCATACTAATATTATTGCAATTTCTTACCATATTGCATATAGTGTATATATACATTTGGCTGTATATCATTTATTTTAATATTACATTTTGTTATATACAAATTAAATGGGAAGAAATGGAGAAAGAATTATAGTGGTCATCTCGGGAATCGAACTCAGGACTGTAGTGTGATGTACTATTGAAGCCTGCATCGCTACCACTCAGCCATCCTGGACATGGTAGAAGTAGTATTGAAATGATCTTTATGCAACTTGATAACTTGCGTGCTTCTTAAAATAATTTTAAATAAATATAATTTGATATCTACATTTTGGTATCTTTTATTTTTTAATGTAAATGATAAGAATGTGTATAAAGTTATTTATTAGTATTTGTATTGATTATTTTAATTAATGTTATTAACTACCTAATTACCTATAACTGTTAATTAATATTACCTATAGTTACCTTCTGGTGGTATCACTACCTTATACCTATCTAGTTACTTACTAGAGTTTATTTATAACTACCTAGTAACCTACAAGTGATAACCACCAATCTGTACCTACTGGTGGTTATCACTACTTACCTATTACGTAGTATTTATCAGTACCTACTTAGTTACCTACATTACTGTTTGTCAATACCTACCTAATTACCTACTGGTGTTTATCAATGCCTACCTAGTTGCCTACATCTGCTTATCAATACCTAATTAGTTACCTTCTTATGTTATACATTGCCTATACCTAGTGGCCTACAACTGTATATAAATACCAATCTAGGTCCTAGTTACCTACTAGTATTCATCAATACCTACCTAGTTACCTACAATTGTTTGTCAATGCCTACCTAGTTATAAACTAGTGTTTATCAATGCTTATCTAGTTACCTATAACTGTTTGACAATACCTACCTAGATACCTACCAGTACCAATACCTACCTACCTAGTATACCTACTAGGTAGTGTTCATCAATCCGTACCTACTTACCTACTACCTAGTATTATTCATCAATGCCTACCTAGATAGTAGATACCTACATCTGTTTATGAATACCTACCTAGTTATGATACGTAAATAAAGCTTGAGATAGATATACCTTTTTGGTATAACTTTTTCCCGCGTAAAACAGACGAGGGACAGAGAGGGACATCCCGCGTGGGACAGAGAGGGATATCCCGCGTGGGACAGAGAGAAACATCCCACGTGGGACAGACGTGGGACAGAGAGGGACATCCCGCGTGGGACAGACGTGGGACAGAGAGGCACATCCCGCGTACTTTTTCCCGCGTAAAACAAACGAGGGACAGAGAGGGACATCCCGCGTGGGACAGAGAGGGACATCCCGCGTGGGACAGAAAGGGACATCCCACGTGGGACAGACGTGGGACAGAGAGGGACATCCCGCGTGGGACAGAGAGTGTCATCCCGCGTGGGAAAGACGTGGGATTTAAGACGTGGGACAGACGAGGGACATCCCGCTTGTGTAAGACGTGGGACGTGAGTGGGATTTCAGACGTCTGGAGACGTCTGAAATCCCCCGTCCCTCTCTGTCCCTCGCTAGCGAGGGATGTCCCCCTCTGTCCCACGCGGGACAGAGAGGATATGGTTAGCTGGGATAGATATTGGAATACTTAAATAATATTCAAAAATAATATTCTTTCAACAAATCTACTTTATTAAACACTCAGTAAACCAAACTTCAGTACACATAAGGATTTTATGATTACTATTTTTAACTTATTTTCAAAGTCACGTAAATTTAAAAAAACATGTTCAGTTACGTTTACAGTCTCTTGTTTTTAATTTCCTATTGACGTCAGCAATATATCTTTGGTTCCGAAACAAACGTTAAACCCTGTGTACTGATTTGTGAATACTAGATAATTAGATATTCTCCCAATAATATAATTCTAAATTATACAATAAATTAAGTGAATGTTAAATCAACTTATATGTATGTTAAATAGTTATTACATTTACATTTTTATTCTCCATGTCATTAACACAACACATTCATTTTAACAATTTCCATTTATAGGTAAAAAGTATTATTAATTAATACGCAATCAATTCGATCACGTGAAATTGTCAGAGAATTAGGTAAGTAATAGCAGTTTAATAATTATTGATGGTTGGTTGCCAATTATAAATGTTTCACGAACATCGATCAAAGTTTTTTTTATTGTGAGTACAAGTGAATATTAAGCTTCCCTACAAACAATTCCATGTGTATACCATGTGACACTTACACATTTAAATCACGTGTATACCATGCATATTTTTGGAAATGGATACCATATTTATTATATGTTGTTTTACGTGGTAATATGGGAAATTATATGTGGTTACCATAGGTTATGAGTATGGTATTTAACATGTTGCTATGAATGTGGCAATTAACACTTGGTAAACACCTGGTATAAGTATGGTAATTTGCATGTGGATATGATGTGGTGTATACAATCTCTATTTGATATGTTTTTTTCATATGATATGGTTTTAAAATGGCATAACTATGTACACGTTAATTATGTGTTTTTATGATGGTTAGATTGGTTCAATGTGGATAACACATATTCATACTCCATTGCCACATTAAAACCATTAAACCACATGGTACATATGTGTATGCAATAGGGAATAGTTTGCAGGGTTGAAAACTTGTTCAATTCTCAAATTATAAACACAAAAAGAAATAATTAGACACTAAACCCGTTATGAACTGATAATGTAAAGACGCGTTGTGTAAACAATGAAATTGTGCTTTTTCCCTAAACAATTATTCCTTTCTTTCTTCTCTCAGTATTTTCTAAGAAAGGTTATATCTTCAATTTCTATAATGTAATTGATTAATTTCTGTAATATTTATCTAATTATATATTTTTCTGATCAATTTGTTTACATTTAACTATAATTTTTATTTTGTAAAAATGAATATCCCTTTAACTCCTTAACGAAAGGTGAACGGCTTTTTTATAAATTAAATGTCATTATTGACTAAACTGATTAAATTGCCAATAAGTGACTGGCAGTTTTCCGCTCCGGCAATTTTCCGCCTGGTAGTTTTCCGTGTACAGATATTGTATGACATTATTACAACGAATGGATTTTCCTCAAATCATTTCTCGTCGTAAATAAATGATCATTTTTCATAGATTATCATCGCCAATCAAAAGTCGAAAAATGGCAATAATAAGAGGAATATCTAAATATATTAAAGAATGTTGCAAACATTTGATTGTATTTTTAATTTTACATCACGATTTAAACATTATTTTTTCAGCATAGTCATTATTATTATCTGTTTGTATATCATACATTTCACATTTAAATATAATGAACACATTTTGTCAAATTTAATGATTTTTGCCTAATTCAAATTTTCACTGTGATATAATTTTTTTATTTTTTTTTGTCTTTCATTTATTGTTCATAATTACTAATTATTTATTGAGTTGAAGTAACAGGAAATATTCTCAGTATTTATTAAATATTAATAAATACTAATATATTAAAAACTAATACTATCAAGCAGTCAATTTGACTCCATTTTATTTATCAAAAAAATGAATCTCATAAATCATCATTATTGGTAGGTATTAAATTTATTAATTTTAAAAATATAAGGGGACACTGTCTCCATATATTGAAAAAAGGTATCTACCAATAATAATTTATTACTTATTAGTTCTACAGGGTGGCGCAAAAATAAAAGATACCCATTTTCAAACTTGTTTATTTTACAAACTATCAAACCTAGAAATTTTCTAAAAACAAAGTTTTATTCGTTCACTTTTTTTGTATCTATCGTGATAATCTGTTAAGACTTACGACGAAAATTGAACATCCTGCAGCGAATTAAAAAAATGTAAATAAAAAGGGCTTGCGCGAGAACGAAATATACATACGAAAAAAGTCATGAGATATAATTCATTTTGTATGGATGTAAAAACAATGAATTCTACTACTTTTTATTACAAATAAGAAAAAAATAAAAAAATGAATTACCATTTGAAAGTTGGGTTTAGAGATAAAATTGATATCTTCATAAAATCATTTCGGCGTTAATTTTTATCTCCTATTCGAAACCCTCAAAATGAAGCTTTCAAAAGAATAAAGAGTTTTTGTTGTGACAATCTTTTTAAACTCTGGAAGCTTTCCACAGGTGCAACCTCATTTTGAACAACGCTTTCTGGAAAGATTTCCACCAACTATAAAACCATACTGACAAAAGTTAATTAGTTCAAAACTGAAGAAACCACTTAAAATTTGAACAAAAACTGATCATGTCGCAGGAGAAAAGAATGAACACATGAAAACATTAATCTTTTTCATGAACAGTTTATTGAGAACCCAAAAATATATATCAGAAAGTAAGGACTAGATTTTATTTAAGAGACATTTCACCGAATTGTTAAACACGATGTTAAGTATCATCCTTTCAAGAAGCATTTAAGGCTCGAACTCTTAGAACTGATTTACCGCACGTCTAAATTTTGCAAAATTGTTTCTGCAAAGAAATGAACATTTTGTAGAAGATATCGTGATTGGTGATGAAGAAGTATTTCCATGAATGAAAGAGTCAATAACAAAAACGTTAATTGATTAGAAAATAATAGGATTTAATTTTTACTACTACCATATAGAAATAAATTATTCCTATTATGAACTTTTCTGAGTTTTTGTTCCTTGCGCAAGCCCTTTTTATTTACCTTTTTTTAATTCGCTGCAGGATGTTTAATTTTCGTCATAACTCCTAACAAATTATCAAGATGTATGCAGAAAAAGTGAACGAATAAAACAGTGTTTTTAGAAAATGTTTAGGTTTGATAGTTTGTAAAATATAGTAGTTTGAAAATTGGTTTCCATTTTTCTGCGCCACCCTGTATAGTTGTACGTAGATTTCAAAAAAGGCTACTCATTTGAAAACTACCAAAACTGCTAAGCAGTCAAAAAGACTGCTTAGTGATCTTGAAAAAAGTCTGTGAGGAAACGCGGGATTGAAAAGAAAATGAATATTCAAAGTGTATTTATAAATTGATACACAACAAGGTTTACTTTGATGAGGAATTTTTAGAATAAGGTGAACCGGCTTGATAGATCTTCTTCCGTCCGTGTCCAGACCCGTTCCTTTTTCAAGAACCTGATAATGTAGAAAAATGTTGTTGAAAATTATGAATAAGAAAAATAGAGAATTTAATTTAGATGGTTCTTCAAACAGAAAGTTTAGAAAGGTAATTTAAATAATTATGAAGTTAATATAATTGAATCTAATCTTAATCTAATATAATTTTAATATTAATATAATTTTAATCTAATATTATTTCAATTTTCATATAATTTTAATTTTAATATAATTTTAATTTTAATTTAATTTTAATTTTAATATAATTCTAATTTTACTATAATTCTAATTTTAATATAATTTTAATATAATCTTACTATTTGCTACTTTCATGTTCATATGCTACTTTCATGCATATTTTCAAAACTTTTGGGCATTATTTGTCACATTCCCGCGTGTTTACTGGACGTTTTGCTATATTTCCCGCATGCGCCACCCCGCTGGAAAGCACACTTGTTCTTTACTGCGTAGCAGTGTGAAATCCTGCAACTTACTGTGCATTCCCGTTCAGGTCTAGCTAACAATGGCAACCGAGGAATAATTTTTCTCGCTAAACTTTTTTCCAAATTTTAATGGA
This sequence comes from Caprella mutica, assembly GCA_947561585.1. Lineage (NCBI taxonomy): Eukaryota > Metazoa > Arthropoda > Malacostraca > Amphipoda > Caprellidae > Caprella > Caprella mutica. Next base: position 36,850 of record CANNZV010002780.1, on the reverse strand, counting down.
TTACCAGAATATATATTTCATATGTCCCAATGATTCAATAAGATAGCTATAATACTGTATGTATTTTTATTTCAGTACATTTCCTTGTGGTCAATGATTTGTAAAATTTCCAATTATTCTAGGTATTAACTTACATTACATTCATTATATTGTACTCTTAGATTAAATTAATAAAATACCTATTGTTACCAATGGCATACATTTTGCACCACAAATTGGAAGAACACAACATATTTGAATAGATGTCAATGAAAACAACATTCAAAATATAATATTTATTAAATATTTTTAGATTTTCTATTCATTGAAAATTGAGGCTTGCTACCGCATGTAGTAGTAAACAGCTGATGTACACTAATCTGAAAAATACTTTAGATATCTGATCATTTTGCTTAATAATGTTTTATATTTGGACATTTAATTGATGTAAGATGATTAATTGATGAATATTTAGGCAACAGATGCAATGTTAAAGACCCAAATAAGCGTTATGTGGAGCGCGCGCGAGGTGCGTGCACCTTCCTCATGACTAAAACAATACTGAGGAATGCAGGCGGCTAACATTTTGTTTATACGCGTCTGCAGTCCAGTCCACTGCTAATATATGCATATTCACGGACTCACAGTATATAGAATATAGTAGTGACAATTAAGCCGGTTAGTGTACGTGACGTCATCACAGCAACACTCTAAATTAAATTTAAGACAATCGAAGAGTGTTAAATTATAAAAAAATGTTCATTTATTGCCAATATAAGAAAGGAGTAATGGTGTATTCAGTTATTAAAACTACTTCACCCTAATTTTCAATTTTAGCCTGTTGTCTTAATGACGTCACGATAACAAGTCACTCTATTGTCACTATTACGTATATAGCAGTGGACCGAAAAACAGACCTAATAATGTAGCTGAGAGACGTTGTTATAGTTCCAGTCCGATAACTTCCTTGGTGGTACATATCGGTTCCCGTAACATATATACTGACGTTTGCGCTATGTTAAGGGGCGTTAACACGGGCACACATGTGTGCCACTGATGTGTGTCACTGTACAGGGCTCTCGACACACACATTTTGAGTGTGGCACTCAAAAAGAGCGATCGCTCTAGAAGCGAATGCATATGTGCCACTGTTGTGTACTGAAGCAATATAATAAATTATGAAGCGTATAATTGAGTTACAGCTAAAATAGTTTAGTAGTTTTGATTGGTATTAGTGATGGTAAGTTAAATAAAGTTTTTACCAACAGGGTAAAAGGATATATTGGTTAATGAAATTGGGTATGTTAGTGGCAAGTTAGAAATTAATTCTACAGGAAAGAAGATATAACATTTACTAAGCAAAACAGCATTACAATATGAATTCTCTAAAAATAGTAGAAATATTTAATTCAATTACAGCGTCTGAAAACTGTGAAACTACTGAGTTATGAAGTATTTGTTTCTTCATAACTCAGAGCCACTTCATATTTTTGGTGCACTTTAGCTAGTTTTCTATGACTAAAATCTTAAGAAAACCATGGTTAATGAGAGATAATTTGACGCAATTCTTGACGCATATACTTTTCTATAATTTAAACATAGAAAATACTTCAAAACTCAGGAGCATCTCATAATTCAGGTCTTTCATCTATACTCGAGTGCTTCATAACTCAGGAGTTTTACTGTATTACCTATGTAACATGTTTTAATGCGAATATTTGAACAATATTTATAACACATACAATAGGATATTAGTCATTGACACGTACCGAAACTGAAACACAGGCAACTGAGTGACACTCAGCAGTGCGGTCACAAAGTATACGTGTGAACAGATCACTGAAAAACAGTGCCACACACTGCGTTTAAAAAGCGATTTGGTTACACACCACACAAACCCCGCATTAGGACCCCCGCACACGAGTGTTCTTTGACGTGCGGCGTTTGACGCATGACCCTAAAATAGCATTAACTGTCGGGTAGGTGGGCACACGAGCGTCTCTTGAACGCACGACAAGAGACAGACAATTCTGAACGCAGGGTAATGCGTTCCATTGACGCATGGTGACTGCCGCACAACCAGTCAATTCTATATAATCCTAAAGTTTGCAGAGCCGTACCGTTAGGAAAGGTGAATGCCGACTGTGATTATCTGGAGGCAGTTATTCTTCCTTGGCGTTACGTCATAACAGTGGTTCTAGGACAACTCGCCGCGGGACAATTCGCCGCAGGACAACTCGCCGCGGACAATTCGCCGTGAGGACAAATCGCCGCGGACAATTCGCCGTGAGGACAACTCGCCGCTAGAACAACTCGCCGCTAGGACAACTCGCCGCCAGGACAACTCGCCGCGTGATTTATGTTTTATTGGCATATACATCATATACATATATCTAGAAATGTTATAAATTTGAACAATGATTGGTTTATATACGCTCAAGACTGACGTAGAACAGTAGTTGAACAATTTCATTATTTCAATTAATTACTTTCGTTTGTTATATCTGTGAGAATATTTCAGGCCCAAAATTATTAGAGCTATTAATATAAATTTAGAAGCATTTACCGTCTGTTTCGAAACAAAGAACTCTCTACTCCTTGAACAAAGGCATCAACCACCAGTCCGTTACAATGCTCATAGAAGAAGAAAAGCTACTTCGTGGATGCAGTCACTTATCAAGGAATGATGTGAAAAGGAACGCAAGCACCGGTGACTGCACTCACGTATAGAAGAGGAAAATGAAGAGGTGATAGCAAATGTAACTTATTAGCCTACCTAACACAAAAATAAGACTTCGTAGTTAAATAACCTTAATTTTCACTAATGTACTAGTTTTAAACTAAAGTGATTTTTATAAGTCATGAAACGTATAAAGAAGACTCCTGAACTTGTTTTCTTTCCAATAGTAAATTATTTTTAGCAAAATTCTTTCAAATAGAACGAAGAAAATGTTGTTAATTTACAACACACACTACGTTTAAATTGTTCATAAAATATTTTATTTTCCTTTTGAAATGGAAAAAAAAAACATTTTCAAATACTGCTAAGAATATTTGATAATTAATTTCAACACGCAGCTTATATTTGAAATATTTTTTATAAATAAATGGTGTATACGGTGGTAAAACATATATCACACTGCGAGTTTTTTTGGCGGCGAATTGTCCTAGTGGCGAATTGTCCTAGCGACTAGTTGTCCTCACGGTGAATTGTCCGACGGCCAGTTGTCCGGTCACACATAACAGTATACAGGAGATTTCAAAGTCTCTGAGGAGAAGAAGATCCGAATGAAAGAAATTATACCCAACAAAACATTTATTCAGAAGAAACAACAGCCAAAACTATGGCTTTATTATAGAAGGTTTCAAAAGTTTTACAATTCGTTTCATAATAAGTTCCATTGGAACATTAGACAATTTATCATGAGAGGTTGAGTCTGCCCTCTTCCTATGAAAGTTTAAACATATTCACATCGATTCCAGCTTCAAACATAACATTCTTTGGTCAACGAGCAATAGTATCAGTGGAAACTGGGTGGTACGGTTTATAGTAACTAATAAATAATTGAGAGTGGTTACCTCTCAAAGAAATAGTTGTAGACAAATAATATTCTAAAGTAATAACACTAAAAATAACAGAATCGCTAAATTTAGTCAAGTGAATCACATGATTATGGTTCTAGAGGTGCCAACTTTATTTTAACCCTAGTAACCTAGGGACTGGTCCAGGCGCACCAGTCCTCATGGAAAAATATTAACCATTAAATTTTGAACCGATTTGAAAGTTGTCTTCTCATGACTTTTACTTTTCAACATAAATACATACGATTATACAAAAAAGAAGGTGATAGATGGCAAGATACTCATATTATGAGCATTTATTCAAATATACAGGGTGTCTCGAAAAAAACAGAACAAAACTTTAAGTAAGTATATTTCAAAAAACTATTGAAGGAACATGTATCTTTTTAGTCTCTTTTTTTATTGTTAAATTCTTCTTCATCCACAATTAAATTTTCATTAAGTTTTATTAATTTTTGTTAATGTTATAAGGATTTTATTGATGGGTAGTGAAATGGCTTTTGTACAAATAGTTTGAAAACCTAAGAAATATATGTTACATTATATTTTACATAGATAATTAGTATATGGGGTTTTTCAATGGATGTGTAAATGTCAAATAAAGGTTTTTATGAAGAGAAGATATCGAAAAATTAATTTGTTTAGATTTTATATCAGTTTTAGTGAGGAATGGCGCGCCCTAGGTTACTGAGCAAACTTTTAATGGCTAGGTTACTAAGATTTAAGAACTCAACAAAAGATGAGACAAATTAGGTCTCAAGTACGACTTTATCATAGAAGCGTTTGAAAGTTGTATCGTTGGACCATCGTGAGACATTCAATATCGTCAATGATAATATAATGGTTTCTAAGGATGAAGAGGCGGCTGCTTCAGAAGTGCAGAGATTAAAATTAGCAATGTCGATTCCCGCCTCTTTCATAACCATAACCACTTCAATTCGTTTACCTATTTTTGAAATAGATAGATACTGTTTTGTATGATTTTCGTAAACTTACAGGGCTGATTAGATACTCAACGAATTCTACTCCATGTACTCTTTGAAGGTTTAAATATTGAGAAAAAATTTAATTGACGTTAAAGTACCTCATTTAATCAGGAATTCATTATTTCCCGCACGTGATTGTATAAAATGATTGATACAAAATCTTTAAATATCCATAACTTTAAAGAATGTGTAGTCTGCTCATATTTAATTAAATTTTAATTGGTATCCAGGATACCCGCACTATTTCAATAACACTAACACGCTTTACTGCAGGTGATGGCACTATAGAAAATCTAGCAGTATTGATTAGAAAACTAATTATGGCAGATTAATCCATCTTCAAGAGAGCTATAACCGCTTTCGGTTACAAGTGAACAATTTATATCATTAACAATTTACCATATAATATTAATTAACTCTATATTACCAATACATTATATTAGCAGTTACGATTTGACTTTGCATTAATAATTTACATCATTAAATTGCATGGAATCAGTTTTCTGTCTACTCTAGAAATTATACCACTTGTTATCTAGCTATATTGTTTATATAGCTTTGGTGCCACAAAGGGGCAATCAACTCTGTTGCACTTGGTCTTGATAAATTTTACAAAGCCTCATGATACTTGAACGTTATAGATCAACTACCATTCGGTATTCCCATAAAAAAAACTTACTTGCTTTATCAGCATGATGGTTTAATACAGGTATATTTTTCACAGAAAATTTAGTCTTCTAACAGACGTTGTCAAATACATTTACTAATACGAGAGCATGACTGAACATTTGTAGTCTTGACGGTTACTATTTTGATGTGGACAAACAAAGTGTCATTTAAAAAGCCCTGCAAACCGGATAAAAATGGCCTTTAGTTCTAGTACAATAATGCATGAGGTAGAGGCTTAGCATACATAATCCATCGACCACCAATGGTTTTAGTTTAATAACTAATTAAAATAAATTTTGACTACAATTTATTAAATTTATAAGAAATGTACATTCTTCAAGTTGATGCATCAGTCGTAGCTATAATTTCAATACTTTAAGCTGGATAATAATCATCAATTTCCTTTCTTTTTGAAAGTTACCATTGGCAATTGCGACAGCATTAATTTTAAGACGTTCTAAATTATAATGAAAAACCTTCCTATTAAACTGCTGGAACTCCGAAAAAAATAAAAACGTCACAATGTATTGAATTTCGCTTAAATTTGTTGCATAAATTAAAAATCAATTCTTTCTAATAAGGAATAAATAAAATAAATTGTATTTTCATTACTAATGACAACAGTGCTCTCTCTTTCTCTGCAACAGTTATGGCGTTAAAAACAGTTATGGCGTCCATTCATATACGAATTCATCTATCAATAAAAAGTAAATTAAATAGTACGTAGACCAGTAACTTTCAGCTCTTAATTTTGCCAATATAAAATTCATGACTTAAGTAAACTGCGTGATTCACAAGTAAAACGTTTAGCTCTAAACTTACTTGTTAGAAGTGTTTTCCAATTCTAAAGAAATTTCAAATATCTACGGTATTATTCTCTATATTGACAGAATAGTAATAATCTTCAAAATCAATAGAGGCCATGAGACAAGTATATTCCATAAAACCAACTGCGGTTGTTCACTGTTCCAATTGATAATGTTCATAATGGAATTCAATTGCTTTAAATTTATAAATAAATGAAGGCCTCCACGTCTTTTGGGGAATGAGAAAACGTAACAGACTGCAGACATGTATTGTTCTTTTCTATGACCAATCTTCATACCTGTAGACATAAATTCTTGAATTTTCAAAATAAGAAATAATTTTTGGAATACAAATTTATGTAACTATGTGTACCGAATTTCCGGTTGAACTAGTTGTTGCCTTGGTGCAACAACGTATTCAACAGTCTTCAACTCTTCGTCAATTCTCCGAGTCAGAGAAGAATGTACCGAGAAATATAGCCAATAGCAAATTAGGGTAAAGTAGGTATATTGCGACACATAGTAGACTGGTCTACTAAGAAAAAATATATGAACAGTCTTGAACCCTAGCAGAAGGTTATCGAAATTCCCCTGTTAATTCTCTGAATCAGAGAAAAACTTTACATTGCAAACTCATTTGGAAAGAGACTGTAGGCATTAGCATATAACTAGTTAGTTAACTGGCTAATTGAAAATCTTTGAGCAAAATTTATAATAAAGTACTAGACTTAGAAATGCAATTGTAAAATATATCTGCAGTGTTATATACAGTCTTTACTGCTAAAAAAATAGTTTTGCTACTTGAGACTAATGTTCGAGTATTATAGTTACACGATATTTCTAGTGTACCTTAGATCAGTACAAGCTCGTGTCACAAATTCCCGGCTAAAATAGTTAACTAGTTGCCCTAGCTACAAATTCATAGAGACTGTCTACAAACATAGTAGGGGTTATCAAAATTCCCTCTCAAATTGTTTTCATAATATGAATTTATATGGAAAGAGACTCAATAGGCATGTAGCTTATAGCTAGTTAGTAGTCACCATGAATTTGAGACTAAATATTTAAATACACAATACAGCGTAGCGTTTATTTGATTTTTCCAGTGTAAGCACGGTCTCGATTTACAGGCTTTGAACTAACTAACTAGATTCACCATAGTCACGAATTCATAGGGTTTGTCTTCGACCCTAGCGGGGGGTTATCGAAATTCTCCTGTCTATATATCTCTGAATCAGAGGAAATTTCACGATGTGAAATTATTTGGAAAGAGACTATAGGCAAATTGCCTATAACTAGTTAGTAGTTAACTGGATTATTATAAATTGTATCCATAAATTCATAGCGCTTCTTAAATGGATTACATAACACTAGTAGTAGCAATATCTATCTTTATGTGGCTTCTAATAAGCTAGATAGGGTAAATCAGGTAAATTTGGGTGCACTAACTAACTGTGTCTTCTAACCACAGAAATATCATAGCGTCAAAACAATAATAAAATCTAGAAGGCATTCTGCTACTTCAGATAGCTATGCAAATTTCAATAAAATTTGGGAACAAAAAGTTTTAGAAAAAGATCTTGCGAATTGCAATTGGGCCGCAATTTACCTGTGTGACTCTAGAACAATAATTACAAACAAATCTCTTTCGAATCCCCAGAAAAGGTAGAGATTATATCCGACATGATGAAGCTTAAATAAATATTCTATAATTATTAGTAAAATTATATAGGGTTAAAACTAAATTGAACGAAAAAATTTAGCCAAATGTCAGCTACCGGAAATTACACAATAGGGCTAATTGCACTAAAAGAGATCTAAGTTAATCGAAGAATAAGCTTAATTGAATAGCTTAATTACTCAAATTACGTTCTTGTACAGAGCTAGGGAGATAGATCTTATGTTTAACTACATGAATTATTTTTTAATATTAGATACCGTTTAACTAGTGGCCAGTGGGTTAGGCAAGCATATATGTAAGCATTGCAGGCTGTCCAGGCATACGAAATCCTGATGTATTAGTCTGTGAATAGCCAAAGTATTCAAGACTGCTCTAAATATCACTTGATTTTAAAATTGTCGAAAGTTTTAAGATTTGTAGAGCTAAAAAACAGGCATACGAAGTCCTGATGTATTAGTTTGTGAATAGCCGAAGTATCCAAGTCTGCTCTAAACTATAAAACAGAGCATAATTACCAGCCCTCCACTTTAGTTATGATAACGGTTCTACTCTTACAGACTATGATAAAAGCCAGTGTTAAAAAGAAACTATCCCTCTAGTTTAAACTAGCATTTGTCTACCCAAAAATCGTGGTAGGTCAAATACGAAAACAAAATTATATATATAAATAAATCGAAGATTACCTACAATAAAATAACTTACGAATCTAGGATAACGAGAATAATTTAGTCTTAAAAAAAAATATATATATATATATTAAGCACCAGTAGCACTAGACAATCGCACACCATAAGATCACTCACTTAACTGATGTTTTGAGCTTGCCGCACACTCCGTATGATTACCATATCTCCTGTATACTGTTATGACGTCACACCAAGGAAGAAGATCTCCGACGGATAAGCTACGTGTGGGTGTCCACACGGACGGTTCGTTGCATCATCTTTCAATGGTAATTGTAAGTAGATAGTAGAGATTGAAACAGTTTTCGAACATGAAAAAATTTTTGTCACTACATTTTAACAGTCTGAGTTATTACAAAGAAATAATAAAACGAGAAAACAGAGTTAATTCAGATATTCCTTTACCGATCAATCCCTTATGAAGCTTATATAAACTTTTTAAATGAATATGCACAGATTTGGGATCAAGTGTAGTTTAAGGATCCCAGCTCAATCTGGGATCCTTAAACTACATTTGGATTAACACTGGGGTCCTTCAACTACACTTGGGGTATAGTTTGAAAATATGGGGTCCTTAAAGTAGCCTTAATTTCTTATAATGATTCTATTTCTTTATAATGATTTTATTTTATCTAAATGATTATTATATATTCATATGGTAGTTCCGATTTCCTTATATAGGGTAACATTTTGTTATTATTTCCCAATATTGCTATCATTTTAACTAGATAGTTGTGTTTGCTTCATCCATTCAATGGCTGGTAGTGGATCTTCACCAAGTAGAGGTAGAATTTCTGTTTGGAAAGTTGCTCTGTCCATTTTTTGTTGCTCTGAATACTGTAGTAAAAGAATTATTTTGAGTTGATTGCAGTCAAAACATGCAGAACGCCGTAGCATAGATACATTCAAAAATTCACTGGGGTCCTTAAACTACACTTGAGGTATAGTTTGAGTACACTTGATCCTCAAAGTACACTTGCTCCCAGATTTGTATTGGTAACCGATATACGTACCAATAACAATTACTTTTAAATTTCCATTCGTTTAGCTACAGTGTGACTGATGGGATAGCTTATAGTATGACTATTTAGATAGCCTACAGTGTGACTAGTTAGGTCTAGTGTTACTGGTACATACTTCATGTCACTCTCTATGCATCTGGGTTAATTTTCCGTTGCGTCAAAAAGACGCTCGTGTGCCCTGGCCATGCGTTTGCGTTCATTTCACATTGCGTCGAAGAAACGCTCGTGTGCGGGGGCCCTAATAGTGGGACTACAGAATAACGATTAAGATTAACACTCCTAAAGCTTGAATCATTATTAACACTCTTAAGGCTTGAATAGTTATTAACACTCTTAAAGCTTGAATTGTTATTAACACTCTTAAAGCTTGAATTGTTATTAACACTCTTAAAGCTTGAATTGTTATTAACACTCTTAAAGCTTGAATCGTGACAATTTAATATTGTAACTCAAACACAGTATGAATTAGATAAGGATATATCTTTTACAGCTAATTCATAATTACTATAATTATAAATGATATCGAACTGAAAATTCCACACTATTGGTTAATGAACCATTCATGATTGTCATTCATTTACTGTATATGCTTAAAAATGTATCATACATTGTGTAGTTAGGTATAGTGTGACTAGTTAGATAAACTACGCAGTGGTTCATAAACGGGGGTGCGCGGCACATCTTTGGGGCCTGGATTGTTTATAGGGGGTGCATGAGATGGCTGTTGTTTATACGTTCGGTTCTTGCTATTATTAACATGCAGAATATACATCAAGTATATTTTCCTCAAAATGTTGCGATATGAGGTAGTTATAAAAGTATACGAATTTTCTGATATAAACAATTATTATTGTGGCTTTCGATAATTTTTTTATTTATTTGAGTGTGGGATTTCTCGTTTCGTGTGCCTGTAACTTTTATTCCTGCTGTCCTATATTCTAACACTGAATAGAAAGAATAATGGTGCTTCCATTGTTAACAAAAAACTGTACCTTTCTATATCGAATTTTCCTTTCTGTGTCGGGATTATATGCAAGTGTCGCTTCCCCGTAATTGATTATTTTTATTTTATTATAGTTTACAACTGTTCATTTTCTGAATATTTACTTAACTACAATGCAATATACTGCATTATTATCACAAATTATACGGTTTTCTTCAATTTCTAATGGATTTTAATTTTCCTTACCTAAACAAATATTTTTATATTATGTAAATAAAACAATCATTTTCCTTACTTTCTCATTTTGCATATTTAATTCTCAAATCATAGTATCCAAATATGTATATTCTAATTGTAGCTTTTCAATCTATTTCAATACAATACAATGCTCAGGGGGTGCATGAGAAAAGCAAGGGGTGCGCGAGAAAAATCCTTTAAGAACCACTGGTCTAAAGTGTAACTAGTTAGGCATAGTGCGACTGGTACATGATGCATGTCACTCCCTATGCATCTAGGTTAACTTTCCGTTGCGTCAAGAAGACGCTCGTGTGCTCTGGCCATGGATCTGCGTTCATTTTACGTTGCGTCGAAGAAACGCTCGTGTGCGGAGGCCCCAGGTTAGCTGTCTGATAATAGCTAATTCATAATTGGCGGAAAGCACAGACATTCAAAAGATTTTAGTAGCCGAACACTTCTTGCTCTCTCATTGAATCATGGAATCGACTGCCTAGTATAGACTTATAGATACTCACTTTTTCCTCTAGCTCTAGATATCTTATCATGAATAGAAGTAAAAATTTCGTCAAAGAATTAAATAGAATAAATTTGTGATAAAATATTACCTAATCCCTCGGTCGCCATCTTGAAGGGAATGAACAATAACAGAAACTGATATTGTTTTTCACAAATTCTGCTTCTGTTTTGAAACATTTGAATCATTTATTCGTATTTAATTACTTCGCCTAACCTATATAAACATCTTGAAAATTTTCTAATTCGTTTTTATTCGAATTGAATGTCAAGTCTTCGTACAATTTCATTAACAGCTCTTGACTCAGTTCAACAAATCATTATTGCATTTCATAGGAATATCGGTAATGATAAGAAGTATTGACGTGTAAAGTTTTATAACGATATGTTGAGTTTTCGAAACATGATTCGTAAAAAGCTGAAATCTCAGTGCGGGAATACACAATAACTGAAATTAATCTTGACTTTCATCAATACTCAGCTAATTCTGAATCATATACCAGCGTTGAATACGGTTAATTACTTCAAAAGCCCTAAAGAATGATCATGTAAATTTTGATATTGTTCCAATACGTATTTAATAAAAACAAATGACATAACGGAGTTATTTTGATCACAAGACTTTCATTGAAAAACAATTTTCCTCATAACTGTTGACTTAAGTCATCAAAATATTTACACCTAATGTAAAATTATCGGCTATGGTCAAATATTTTGATGTGTAAAGTTTCATTACAATTGCTTTTGTTTTCGAAACGTAATTAGTAACAAAATGTCTTCGCGGGAATGCACAAAATCTGAAAGTGGCTTTAATTTTTACTAATACCAAACGAATTATTACCTACTTACCTGTACCAGGTACGGTTATTCCCCAATCGAGGCCTAATAATCACCTTGTAAATATTTAGCATGCTCTTACCCGTATTTATTAAGATTGAATGACATCTCTCAGTATATTGATCATCAGATGGCTATTAATGAATAATGGCCCTTCGTGCGCGGAAAATTGCCACTGAGAAAACTGCCACCCGGAAAATTGCCACTGAGGAAAATTGCCACTATAAGATATAGTAACAATATATTAACCAAATAAAAAAAAATTACTCTATAAGAAAATACCGAACTGAATACAAAAGTATTCGAATTTTAATTTAAGAAAATTTTCACCGTGACAAACTAAAAAAAATATTTTAGTCTATAAAAAAAAACTAACTGAATACTGAAGTATTCGAATCTTATGTGAAGAAAATTTTTAATGTGTGTTAATCTTTCATAGACGAGTTAAAAAGAACTATTCAACCATGGATATTTAAGCCTAATTCAATAACTAATTGATTTAAGTTACTGAAATTCTTTGACTTTTATTGTCTATGACGTAACTATTTATCGTATGATTAAATAATTGAGAGAGGGACACAATCCATAACATATTCATTTACGGATAGGAAAGAGAAACTAAGAAATGGATAGAATACTCACGATTTATTGCAAAGTTATAAGCAGTTTGATTCAAGATTCGTTTTTATTTTGATGCATACTATTATACAAGACTAAACATTATAAAGATACTATGTACGTTTTAGTGCACTTGTGAATGAGAGAAAATAACTTGACAACAAACTAGTAGAGTAGAAAGCCTTTAAATGGTTTAACGTCTTCAGTGAACAATTAAACACATCAAGCTAAAAATTAATTGCGTATCAGCACACTCCCACCAGCCGACGGAAGAAATCACTTTGATCGTATAACTTGCCAAAATGAGATGTACACATTGTAAAAATTCTTATATATAAAATTCTGATGAACATTGCATTCAGTACCTATGATTTTTTGGTGATTTTCGAAAAAAAGGATCAGTATGAATTTATATATGTATAGTGGCAATTTTCCGGGTGGCAATCTTCCCAGTGGCAATTTTCCTAGCACCCTCTATAACTATGAAATCAATTACTATGATTTTTCACATAATCATGTACCTCATTATATTAAAAGTCAATAAATCTCAAACATCCACCAATAAAAATTTATGAGATGCAAATGTTTGAAAATTTAAATGCAGACAGATTGACTGCATTTGGTAGTTCTAGTGTTGAATATTAGTTTATTTTATATGATATACTCGTAGAAAACGAACAATAAATAGCATTGAGAATATTATGCATCCTTTGGAAAAAAAAATTCTTTAGTGCTATCAAAATAATTCTTTTATTATACACTAATCAGTTGTTGATATTTCTAAAATCATATTCCTTCTTCTCTAAGATGAATTAGAAGACTAAACAAAACCTTTGGTAAATTATGACTACTCAACAAGAAAAAGCACATAAAAATTGGTTTCATAGCATTAATAAAATTCATCATCAACTCCATATAGCAGAGGACATCAAATTTCTTTGCTTTCCATATGCCAGATTTAGCTGGTTTCCCTAAACTAAAAAAATGCATTGTATTTCTACTTTTGGTGTACCTAGTCATAATTAAACAAAGATTATGTTTCGCTCATCAATGAAATAAAAATAACTGATTGATATGAAAAATAATTATTTCAAGTATTTATTTTGTTTTCAGTGTATTTATTCATTATTAAAGTTATGTTGATAGAAAAAAAAGTAAAATCATCAGAATATTTTTTAAATGCGTTCATTTCTTAATATTTACGTCTCATATTTTTTTGTCATTCAATCTCAACTTTTAATTCAAACATAGATTGAATGAATCTAATTAAAAGTTAAAGTTTCTCTTAATTCATTTAAATATATTACAAACAATTTAACTATCATTCACTATATTTGAAAAATACTGTTCTTTAAAAATGTTTCCCGTTCTCATGTAGCAAAGTAAATGCACTCATTTATTTAGCGAATGATTTATTTATTGCATAATATAATAGTCCATTTTGCATCGAGTCATTATTTATTATTAATAAAACTAATGGGTTTCATTCATACCAAATTAAATCCATTTTTCACCATTTGAAATCTTCGCAATGGCAAACTGTTGTGCAAGAACTGTGATTAACAAAAACAAGAAACTGGCTTGGTGTGGAATATCAGCATCTATTATTATTGTTATTATTATTATTATTATTACTGAATTAAATTGAAATCTATGTAATATGACTCAATTTTGCAATGGGGAATAAGTGTCTTCACGTTTGTTTTTATTATTGGATTCACTCCTACAATTATTTTTAATTATATTTTAAATAACTGAAGTACAAAAATAGTAAGATAGTTTTCTAACATGTGTGAGTAAAGAGTCTAAGACCTAAGTAGTAGATAGATCCTTTACTCGATATGACTAACAAAATTTTCAAAGTAACACATATTCTTCACCCTATTTAAAGGTCCCCTCCACACTTTTTTTTTATTTCTCTATTCATTAGAACTAAAATTACTGATTATAAAAATGCAACCAATTTCAAATTTCGTTCTATAGTTTTATTATAATATGTAATTTAAGATTTTCCGTTCTTTCTACTAAACCCCCTGAATTTCAAGCAAAGAAAAATTTCGCATGTCCGATAGGCTACTAGATCCGAAAAATTCAAAACAATAACAAAGCTGATTCTAAGATAATGGATTCATATAAAGAATCCAAGTACCTAATTAAGTATTTCTTACTAATAGTTTTCATAAATCATAACATTTTTCCTATCTAGAGAACTGCTAATCTCAAAACACTGTATTTGAATAGTTATGTACTATGTATATACGAACGAACATACCTACTCAAGTATGCAGGCTTTTTCTTCTAATGAATCTCAGAATGAATCAAAGCAAAATGTGAATATTTCGTATATAATTAATTGTGAACATAATACTTGATCGATTTAAATTCTGCTTCCTCTTTTATGTTATATAACCTTAGCTCTACATATTTATAGCAATTCCAGTTTTTTTTTAATTTAGAGTAGAGAGAACATTAAACGTTCAATTTAAATTTCAAATATTTGACTGACAGAAATTCAAACAGACAGAAATTTTAGAGATTTCCGGTACTCTTAAAATAATGGTATTAAGGCTATGATTAATTATTATAACTGTATTAAATTTTCTTTGGTTTATATAGATATACATTCCATTTACAATGAAGTTAATAATAATCATAATAAAAGTACTTATTTTGAAAGAATATACCACAAAAACTTTATGTTGTTATCTGCCATCCTCCTCATAGTTTCCTTATCGTCCAGCAAAAGACACAGTTTTTCCTAGTCTAATCAGATAGCACTGCCTAAGGGGTACAGTGCAGATTATTGACAGGTCATCTCAATTAAAAAAGAGGAACACGTTCAAGCCGATCGGAGTTGCTACACCGGCAGTCAGGGAGCAGTGAGAGCGCAACGTGGGAGCCAAACTGACCGCTGTAGGGGCCAATTCCGGTAACAGGACAATAACCCCCCGTGCAAAAAAAACCCCGCGGTCAAAAAAAAAACTCGTGCAATATACCCACCGGACAAAAAAGAAACCCGTACAATAAACCCCCCCTGACAAGAACCCCCCAAACAAAAAAACCCCGGTGCAAAAAACCCCGGTCGATATAAATAGCATAATTAATTTTCATTAATTTTTTATTAATAAAATTACTGTATGCTATAAATATAAAGAGATATAGTGCACCTAAGGTTAGGGCAGCGGTCCGACTAGGAAGGGGGGGGGGGGTTGGGGGTCTTGGCCCCCCGGCCAGGTTTGATAGTGACAAAATGTATACTGACTGTACTTATTTTTACTATGAAATAGGTAATTGGGTATACCTTATTTTGCAAAAAAATTTGTCATACTTTCGAAGAAAATGTAATAATTATCGGTTCGTATTGATTAATGTTTAATATATTAATAAAAATGAATTATGCTATTTATATAGACCGGGGGTTTTTTGCACCGGGCTAATTTTGCTTGGGGGTTTTCTGTCCGGGGGTATTTGTCCGGGGGGTTTATTACATGGGGGATTTTTGTCCGGGGGGTATTTTGCACGGGGGCTTTTTGACCGCGGGGGGTTATTGTCCTGGAATCGCCAATTCCACACGCTCATAACGGAACAAAACAACTCTGAGCATTTGCTCCAATCTTCTTACGCGCGCTGACTGAATGTGGATGCGTGGCCTGTAGTCACAACTGTTATATTAGTTCCTCTAGAAATTCGATAAATTATGAATTAAAATCCTCTAAATTAAACTTTAAATGATTTTAAATTTAAGACATATGTAAAATTTATACGTTTAAAATGTTATCTTTATTTTATTAACAGAAACCTAATATTGCAATACCAATATTTGCAAAATTATATTTATATTAGCAGCCTCTCAAGGTGTTCGGTGGTTTTTCGTTTTTGGTTGCTGAACTTTTTTGAGAGAACAGACTTATATGCGTAGTAATATTTTAGTAAGATTAATTATTGGTCTAATTTTTCGATACGAACTTTCCTTTCCATCTTAAATTCATCAAATCTTTTTTTTTATTTTCACAGTGACAGTTGGCGGCTGGTGGTGCCCTTCTCTTTTCGTATGTTTGTTACTGGGCAGCCAAGTCTAATCTGACTCTTAATTGTAAATAGTCATTTAAGACATTCCTAAATACTATAAAGATGATGCATTTATTTCTAATTATAATTTACATCTTCTAATCCTTTAAAATATAAGTGAGATTGAAGGAATTGAAACATTAAATTAAAAAAAATCTATCAAAAATTTAAAGAAAAAAGTAATAACAGATTCATTAGGAAGATTATAAATCAATTTTTTCACTAAACATCTTTCATCAGGTTTTTAGTTTTTAAATGTGCAAATCTCGTACATATGCCCTCACCACAACTTTCTTTCCAGATAATTCACAATCCTACTTTCTTACTTTCTCTCTCCATTCACCATCACCAGGTGAATTGTTTTCACCATAGAGTCGCTGATCTCTCTCCATTCACCGTCTTCAGGTGAATGGTTCTCCCCTCATAAAGTCGATGATCTCTCCTTTTTTGTCAGTGGATTTCTAGTGCAAATAAAGTCCACTTCTGATGATCTTCGTACAAATAATTGTGGTATCTTCTTCTTTGGCCTTTTCTGTACGAGTAAAACAGAGAATATTGTATGGTATATTAATAATTTCTGGAATTTAAAATAGTATTATGAAAATATTCAAATTGATTATATTTTTATATAAATATATATTAATTTAGTTGATTAGTAAAAACTATAATTATTTTATTAATACGTAATACATATTACTTATGCAATTTTAATGTTTTTTCTAACATTTATAATATTTTACTTCTTTGTTTTTAGTAAAATGTCATTAATGAAAAAAAAAAAAAAATTTCAATAAAAATTGTAGAAAGAATAGTTATAAGGCTTGTCACTAATTACTGACCTAATTTCTTCCAATATAAAGAATCCTATTGTTAAGGTATATTAATAAAAATATTAGTTTTCATATATATAAACCATTAGTTTTTACTTTTGATATAACTCGAATTTATAAAACTGGGTTCTGTTGATACACATTTACAAAATATGCGTTAATTGGTTTGAACTTTTGTCCCACATATAAAAAGGCCTAAGAATTGGAAGCATTAATTAAATACAAAGGTTTTCTGTGTTGATATAGTTCGGAATGCATAATAAATATGTAGTTCATGTGCCTATAACCTATTTTAAATAACATGATAGAATATATATAGATAACAAAGAACTGCACCCTAAAACAAGAACTTTGCCAATATTAATTAAATTTTACTGAGTATGATTATTTTCATTTTATTTCGTCTATATTCATTTCTTAGTCTAGAAAATTCTATTGAGAGATGAATTTTTTTCAAATTTGATACATTTTTTTTCACTTAAACTTTTGCTTCATGTCAATCTTAATTCCTAATTTAAATCCTAATTTGTCAATTTTAATGAAGCTAAGTTTTAAAATTACCAATCTAATTTCAAAGTGTCCTTAATCTAATTATAGTTTTCAAATCAAAATGTCCAGAATAATTCAATGATAGTTACTTTCAAAGTTTTACTATCACATATTAAACCAACAAAATATTTTTAAGTATGCATTGAATATCCTATTTCAATAAATACTGAAAAATTATAACCTGAAGTGATGCATGAGACTTAGTCAAAGAATGTTTAAAAAGAATTAGTTTAAACTTGTTTTAATGGTGAATCTCTTGTTCCTCTCAATTTCAAAGATATCCTTTGTACTCTCTAATGATTTCACTTGTCACATATTTGAAAAGTTCCGCCTTAATAATTAATTTATAGGTTGGTCAAACAATGCAATTTAGGTTTTTAGGTCATCAGGTTGCATTCACAAAATCGTTAAAAGGGTACAATTAAATGAGTCTCATGTCTTTCATTTCATTCAGTGTAAATGTACAGCTTATAGTGACCTCTCACGATTCTAATAACTCTGCAGTTGATTTACAGGAACTGAGATAATATACCTATTCCTTCGATCAATCCCATACTTTAAGGATGGTCTTCAAAATACTCTTCATCATCTCCTTCATGTCAATTCTTCTGAAGGAGATTCTATCATTAGAAGAAGCCAAGTACGAGAAGGTTGTCATCGATAGTAACTTTTTCTCGAAAGAAAATGTTACGAAATATATTGCAGAAACCATTTGCGCTATCACCTGCTCGAAAAAATTCATTTGTCTTGGATACATGCCTTATGAAAACTCTAAGGTAAGTGATTATATTGGCAACATATACTAAATCTTAAATAACTAAATTAGCTGTATCATATCACACTTGCTGCATCAATGACTTGCAGTTTAGACCATTATATTATTTTTAATTACTTGAAATATTCCTTCAAATATTGGAATTATTTAAAGGTGGAAATGAAATAATTTATTTTTCTAACATATATACTTTAAACTATCGAGAAAAAATAAGATAACTAATCTTTCTACCACTCTCATCCTCATCTTGAAATTAATTACTCTCTCTAAAGTTTCAATTCTGCGCGTGTAAAGAACCTATTGAATGATATACAAAAATGTCACATAAATATTTTCCAATTCCTATTATATTATATTAAATTTCATTTCACAAATTCAACCTTTTTGTTGGCAGTCGGGTTGTACTCAATTGAACCCATCTGAATCCAGTGCCAAGGTTTTCACCGTCACAGTTGAGGTCATGTGGGACAGAATGAGGATCCACAAGAGATTAAACGGTAAACGTTATACTAAAGGAAACCCCATTAGGATGGGGTACAACCGAAATTGGAGGTGAGGAATTAATAGTTCAATATGTAACAGTACAGTGTGTTTCAACATTATTGATATTTTTCCATAGAGTTATGATAAACTACTCTAGAGAGAGGAAGTGTTTCAGCGATTGCAGGACGCTAAGGAAGACGGCGTAAAATCTTATTTTGTTTCAGTTATATCATTTCTCCATTAAATTTTGTTTCAGTTATATCATTTCACCTATAAATTCTGTTTCAGTTATATCATTTCTCTATTAAATTGACGCTAGATTGCCAGTTACGTGACCCAAAAATAAGGATTTTAGCGTCCCGCAAGACGCGATATTATTTTGGTCTCTAGCTCTCCACTTGTATTTTTCAATAGCCAAATATAAACAATTATATTCGTAATGCAGTATACAAGATACACCAATTTGTTACTTAAGATCGGATTTTCGACGTGGAACAAATATATTGTGAAAACTTGACTTAGAAGAAATAACAGAAGACTAGAAGAAATGGTGAAATTCTCCGATGAACAGAAAAAGTTTATAATAAGAGCATTCGGGACAATATATTCGCCAGCAATGATCAGACGTCTAATTCTACAAGAGTACAAGATATCTGGAAGAGCAAGAGAACAGTTTAAATCGCTTTATTTTACAAGAATAAATCGGTATTCCGACAAGAATGGAACAATTTTTCGAAAGAAGAAATCTGGAGGTCCCACAAAGAGAACGCCAGAAAAAGTTGAGGGAGTCAGAATATTTTTTGAATATAAAATCAAGAAGCTCAGTCAGGAAATCAGTTTTCGACATTTCTTCAACTACTTATTGGAGAATCCTTAAGAAAGAATTTCACATGCGGTTCTATCTTGATATGGTTGTGCATCCAACAATGGAAGCCCATGAAGAACAGCGACTCAAATTCTGCCGGTGGCTCTTGGATCAGCCAGATCCCGAAACATTTGTGATGAAGGTTATCTGGCCCCCACAGGAAGAATGATGGTTCATGGTCTCATACTAGTCCCAATGACATCGTCGAATCTAACAATAGAAATGATGAGAAGGTTATGCTTTTTGTTGATATTGTTAACGGTAAAGTGCCAGTCGTTCATGCCTTCATGGATGAAAATGGAAGACGCAAGATAGTGTGCTACCATAAGTTGCTGCAAGAAAATATTTGGCCCACAGTGCTCCTGCCCATTGCACCACTGCTGCCAAAGAATTCCTGTTGAACAAGTTTGGAGGCAGAGTCATCAGCCGTGGGACACAGATTGCGTGGCCAGCGCATTCTCCAGATTTGAATTCTTTGGATTTTTGTTATTGGGCCTTAGCTCAAAAAGAAGTGTATTCTGCAAAACCAACTAAATACAGTGGACGAACTTATCAATGTTGTGAAGATATTTACAGAAGAAAATAGCGAGAATGTCCTTCAGAGTGTAGCACTTATTGCTTTTAAGCGGGCGAATCTCTGTGTGCAGCAAAATGGAGGCCACTTCCACCACCTTCTATAACATGTATTTCTTGTTATTGATCATTGCAAATTTGGTGTATTATTATTATTATTTTTTTGATCAGTATGAATAAAAGCCACTGAAAAATATCAAAATGTTGAAACACACTGTATTTTTTCATTAAGAAAGTTATAGTTATCTCTGAGAGTTTATGCATGCCTGAACTAAAACGAAATCATTTTATTAATAAATGAAATACCTACCAAGTTCAATATATAGGTTTTTTTTTTTTAATTAAAATCTCTATCCCTTAATAAAGTATTTAAAATAAGAATCATAGATGCGTATAAACATGTTTAGTATTGCTATGAATTATTTTGACTGAATTTATTTAATTTCATCATAAATATATTTTATGATGATATTTTATTTTATATTTTCTTTATCAAATGCCTATCTATAAAATTATTTTCTGTACAACTGAATAAGAAGCTTTTGTATAATATAAAAGTAGATAAGGAGTCAATAAATTAAGCAGCAGTTTCATCCGAAACCCAAAACCTAATTGTAGAATAGCCTGAATAGGTGACACTGTTGCATTTACCTATTGAGTAAATGATCCAACTTTCATGAACTAAATTTGTGTATTATCTACAGGAATGAATTTGTTTTACATTACATTAGCAGAAATACAATACTGCTAGCATTCTAAATTTGAGTAAATCTGAAACATCTTATATGAAAAAATCATAATTTAGAACTCTTTCTTTCTTCATATAGTTATAAGGACTTGATTATTTAAATCTTAACCCAACTAACCAAGTGATGGGTTCATGCAAATAAGCTCACATAGAAAAATAATAACAAATTTGATTCAAAAGTAACTTTTAGATTTTCACTCATTTACACATCATCAGGAAAAAACACAGGTGATAAAAGATAGGATACTCATGTTATGAACATTTGTTCAAATATATTAGTTGTGCGTCAGATTCAGGCATGAAATACACCAGTAAACCATGGCCATTTTAATTTCAAGGTAAAGTGATGAGTGGCGACGGGTTACAAACGCTCTCACGGTTGAAGTTCTAGTGATCCAATTCGATGAATTATAACTGTAACATATGAAAGTTTTCTTAGAACTAATCTTATTTATAAAAATATAGATATAATATGAGTACAAATTGTTCAACGATAGCAAATATTAATACCCATAGCCTCATTGCACAAGCACACAATCCCTCCATACATATAGTAGATATAGTATGAAAACCTACTATGTAAAACCTGCGGTGAGTAGGTTTTATTTTATCTTTGCTGGTTACTTCAATGTTAAGTTTTCTTTTTTAAGTTGTGATGTGTACATGAAAGTTTTTACGATAAAACTTCAAATTGTCCATTTGTTAAGATTTTTAAAGTATTAATGAAGGCTGGTTTACGTGAACTAGTCAATAAGAAAGTGATAGAGTGAAGTATTCAGCGCTGCATAGGTTAGTAGGGTGAAGCAAGAGCATTAAAAATAAAGATAATCATTCATTAACACTATCACTTTCTTTTCAGACTTTGTCATACTGGTTGTCTTAACAGTGGTGCGGTAATGACTCAAACACCAAAAAATGACAAAAGACTTAAATTCTACAACCTCTACGAAAATACCAGAATTTGGATAGATGGGCTGAGGCAGATTGGAATGGAGAATTACTTCGACACTAAAGGTGTTCTCGTTCTGGACCCAAACACAACTGAATTGGCCGTGAATATACAGGCGGACAATACTAAAATGACTGGATTGGTTGCTTACGAGGAAGTTATTAGTGGTTTGAATTCGGAAGAAGACATCCATGAGTTTTCTCTCCTCTGTATATGTATTCCTCCTATTTCTATGGCTACTGGAGGAACAATTTAGGAAAGAATCTATCCAACATTTCGTTCTCACATGATGCATACCCGAAAAACAATTACTAATAACAACCTATGCTATTTATTTAAGCTATGTTTTGATTGCTCAAGCTTCAATTCTATGTGAATAAAGAATAATATATTGGCGGATTAACCGATTACTTAAAATATTGGACGGGACTTTACTTTTTTAGCCTATCTTGACTAACAAAATTTTCAAATATAAATAATATATTGATAACTTCTTGCATATAATTATTGCACAATAATTTAATGCTCTATAATATGATATATCTTTCTTTTAGTTATTTATTATAGAATATATATGATTCTACATAATGATTATTTGAAGATTTGGTAAACTATTAACATGGCATTTTTTATATATTACTAATGATTATTCTCTCATATTCATCCAACATAATCTATTTTTTTTTACATAATTGAAAAGAGTGGCAATAGGAAATATATTTTAGCTCCATACACAAATGGAACAATTTGATATTATGTTAAGCAATAGATATAATAATATATAGGAAAATTTAGAGTATTAGGAATTTTCGCCGCCAGAAAATTCGCAGTAAGAAAATTCGCCGTAAGGAGTTTTCGTAGTAAGGAATTTTCGCCGACTGTTTTTTTTACTCTCGGCTAAAGAACCCCAGACAAATAAAGTGACCACCACAATAATTGCTAAGGTTCTTCAACAGAACTTATAATTGATTTTAAAAAGTAACACCTCCATAAATAGAGAAACCAGACTATTTATATATGGATAGTACATTCAGTCTGATTTCAATTTTATTTGATGAACAATGAAACAAAACACAAGTTGATAGAGTAATTGCAATTGGTTGAACACTTTTGATTGTTCAAATCATTCAAATTTTCTTGACATCGTCACAATTAAGATTAATAGAAAAATAAAAAGGAGAAATAGAAAAAAAACTGGTAACTATTTTAAAAGTATGTAGGTCAATATCTGTGTTGCGCAAATAAAACAAAATGTTTTTTGGTTGTAGCAAATAACGTGTCTCTGAAGTCGATCGGAAGTATCGCAATATTTTCTCATCCGATTTTGTTCCTAGCTACTTTTACAGTCACACAGCTGTTTTCTTGCTAGGACTACCACTCTTTTCAAATAATCTTAGAAATTCCAAATGTTTGGATACAAGTTTGTCATGGAGCTTTGCAAGCATGATGATAACATAACCTTCGATGCTGTTATCGATAGTTAAAATAATATCTTTCGACGAAAATTCACAACTGCGAAAATTACTTACGGCAAATTTTCTTACGGCGAAATTTCCGGACACGGAAACTAGGTTATAAGAATTATGGATAAGTAGATAAGGATAGTAAAATTAATGTACTACATTAGATAAATTGTTAGGATTGGGCTAGTAAATATGTAGAAGAAACAGGTTGAATGTAAGGAGATAAAATTAAGGAACATAAATGTAAAGTACTTAACCCTAATGAGTTTGACTATCAGAAATAACGGGAAGGTTAGAGTATGTGTTAATAAACACATGTCTTATTTATAAACCTATGGTACTGACTTTTCACAAGTTGGTAGTATATATAATAAACTAATGTGTATTGAATTGCAAGTAGAAATATTTAACATATAAGGAGAAATAAATACATAGGTCTGTGAGACATTGGCAACTCAGAGAAAAGGGCTGTAATTGGGTGGAGGGTGATCCAATCACAGTTCACGCATGTGTCTCGTATCCATGAAAACGTGGACAAAAGTGCGCTGAGTGGCTAGTCAGCTGTATTTCTACGTTGCCACACGTCACCACAGTACAATAATTATGAATTTACGCAATTTACGCTGATTTAAACCGATAATTAAATATTTTTTATAATTTTACAAACAAAAATATATTTGGTGTTTATGTAGGAACAAAGTCAATAAAACCTGTAAATTTAAAGGAATGACATGAATCATATATTAGCATGATAGAGATGCAGGTCATACTGTAGATTTTGATAAAGTTAGGATATTGTAACAATGCTAACATACTTTTAATAGAAGAAAATTAGAATCATGTTATACGCATAGGTAGGATAACTTTTTACTTAGAACTTATTAAGTTCCTTCTAGAATAGTTCCTATAATAAACAAGAGAGTAGTTTTTTTTTAAATTTTAATGTTAAAAAGATGGAAATTAGGAAAGCATCATGATAACTAGTATCTATATTATAAGTCGCTTGTTTTTCATTAATTGTTACTAATGAAGACAGAAACCACGGAGGATTTTGAAGGTTTGGAAATATTAAAACTATTTCTTGTCAAATTCTTCATTCATCACAATGCAACAACTTGGGAGTTCTCTATTTTCTTCAATATTCAGGAAATGATTTACCTTCAGTATTTAATAATCATATTTTTCAATTTCCCAAGAAAGTAAAAATATTCCTGGGGTATTCCCCTTACATCACCTGACGTGGTCGAGGGTATACCCTCATTTCGACATTTTGGCGATATGGGGTTCATTCCCAGTGATTTCTAGGGGATCCTAATTTCATTTAAATAATTTATTTCAAGAATCTACCATAGCTATCATGAGAATAGAAGAGGAACAATGGGAAATTATTCCTCAATATCCAGGGATTCAAAAATGTTTCTAAATATAAATATTTCCAGAATTTTTCCTAGATATTACGGGAAGACTAAGGATTTCGAAAATTACTAAATACTCATTACAAGAGGATAGTGAATTTTTTACCTCAATATGCAGGGTGTCAGAAAAACGGAATCTAAATATAAATATCCCTGTATCTTACCTGAAAATCAATTGTGTAGACTAACAGACACACACATTTTTTGTGATTGTTGATTTTAATCAATATAGAATACTGTATCCAATGATTGTTTTATTACCCTAATAATTATTCACTGAATTTTGATTAATTTGGGATCTTATTAGATACGATGTTGATTTGATGATATATTAGGCTGATTTTCTGGAAGAGTGAAATACTCTCTAAACATGCTATAGATATTTACAATCAACTGGACTCTATTGTAGAGGTATGTAAATAGTTAGGCATGCTGTTCTAGACTGTTTTGATATGACGCGTGTTTACTTTCAAATATTCAACTGTCAACATATTTTTGTAGAATAAATATTTAATTTTTTTATCTATTTAAAGTATAAATCGAAGGTGGTGCTGAAATCAATTGCTATCTAGTATAATTAGTTTAAATATTTGCCAATTTTTTGCAGAAAATACTTCAAATTTCAAAGCTCTCTCTAGATAATATAAAGCTATAGTTATTCTCTTTCATTTACTCACTTATATCTAGATAGATACATATCATTTTTTGTAACAGAAAAAAGGTTATGATAAGTGAAATATTTATATGCAAGGACCCTAAATACCTAAATAACGTATTAAAATATTAGAGCTCAAAGCAATCTACAAGACCTATTTTCACAATAAGGGGAAAAAATTGAAAAAATAATTAAAAAATTGCCACTACAATATTAACATCAACCCTGAAAAATGCTTATTGTAAGTAAATTGATCAACTTTTTATTTATTTTGCACAAGTTACAAGTAGGGTAATTCGATTCAAGTTCTTATCTAGCATCTCGATCTAACGCCTGGAATGTAAAATTGGAAACTTGGAGATGATTTTCTAAATAATCCTCATGGTACAAAGTTACTAAATTGAATAGAAGAAAAAATGACACAATTTTGATTTAGGATATAAATAATTAATAAAGAGCAATCTCCACTATGCTAGAATGTTGGCACAATATTTCAATCCAGTTTGTATTTATTACGGACTTTGTCGACTATATAATTAAATACCCGGAGAAGTTTTATGGTATTCATCTATCAAATCCTCTGTCACCACTTCTTGAATACTGTATTACCATTTTCTACTGATTGAATTTGTAATTTTGTTTTTATCGGTTAATTTTATTTCTGTGATAGAAACACCCTTAACAAGTATTTCATGTCATTTTTTTAATTCTTCAGGGCAATCCCTGAGAGATTTGATTAAAATCACGCTGCTGATCCTGTTAAATTTATAATTCCTGGAATAGAGAAAAGCATACATGACTCCAGTAAATCGATTGATAGATCAAATTAGGAAATCAAATTAGGAATGTTAGATCTGAGATTAGGGCAAGTCTCTTGGGTCAGACTGAAACAACTGAGGATTCGAAATTTAGTAGAAGAGAGCCTTGACTGTAAATTTACTGACGTGTCATAGTGGATTTCTGTGTCATGTTTTCTCATCCGAATGAAATATTATCGACAGATCGTCCAATATTGTCGATTAGGATAAATAATGATCGTATTAAGTTTGATGATATATGTATTTTGTACTATAGACTGCAAGAGGTTTTTACCCTTTCTGTCTTAAGACTAATATTTTCCCTTTCAAATGATAAATTTTACATGACTTTTTGAGGTGTTTTCATTAAACGACTGGATAAACTCATGTATACGCTCTCATTAGTTGAACAAAATTGTGATTTAGTTTTTTTAAATAAATTTTCTATCTATAGTTTTCAATTTCTTGTTTTTTACCTCGCAGAATGCGGAAAGGTTTTATTATAGACGGCATTTATTTATTTATCATCTTGTTATTCGCATAACTGAGAAAGCATTTAACCAAATTACATGAAATTTGGTGAAACGATTGGTCAATGTCAAGTGACCTGCTGCTAGAATTTTTGGAGCGACCCGCCAAAGATCAAGGTCATGGTCATTAATAACTCAAGAAGTATAGCACCATATTGCATGAAACTTGGTAGGACGATTGGTCAAAATTCAGGAACCATTTTGTTTGATTTTGGGAGCAATCGGGTCAAAAGTCAAAGATCAAGGTCTAGGCCATTTTATAACTCATTAACTCAAAAAGTGTTGAACCATATTATATGAAACTTGGTGGGACGATTGGTTATTATCCAATTAGCAGTTTATTGAATTTTGGGAGAGAACTGATGAGCAGCGGCGAAGGTATGCGCTCTACTGAGTGCACGTAATCTAGTCTTTGCTTATATATTACAAGAATATCATTGAAATTAGTTTTTGTCACGCTCACGTTAATTCCGGGCATAAAGAGATGAGTGATAAATTACGATTAAATTTTTCCAAATCATTTATCGTCGTAGAATGTAGATATATGATCTATTGTATTGATGACTTTAAAGAGAAAAAGATTAGTATCAGAATCTAAGTATGGACTGGTTTATAAGGGATCACAATAAAGGAATGAGTAGAACAAAAACAAACAGTCTTAATCAATTTTCTAATTGGCAGGGATAAATCAATCATGAGGTGAAAAATAGGGTATGTCAAAAAACAGTTATTGAGCAAATAGCTTCTAATTTTTTTTTAATATTTTCAGTGGGTAACTGATTATTTGACATACTGAACAGTTTCACTCTACACATACCATTTTCTTAGTTTTATATTTATTTTCGCCAGCATGAGTAAATTATGACTCGTATAGAAATTGAACTAGTTTATTTAGGGGCTTTAAACTTGACTGTAGATATAAAATAGGTTCTCCATAGCTTACAGAAACTGCCAATCACTCACCATCACTGCAAAATCTCAGTGATAACTGGAAATCTGAAAATTAGGAGAAAACGTTTCAAATACCTATCAAGAAAAGTTAATGCCAAACATGATTCACAATCTTAGCCATTATACACTGGCTATATTTTCAAATAAAAATTAATTAGTGAATAGCAATAATTCTTATATATTGTCATGAAAAATTATCATAAAATATTGTAGTTTAATTTAAATAATTAGGTTTAATGAGGGGTTTTTAAATCTTAAAATATCTTTCAACGGAAATACGAAAAGAAAAGGAAAGTGATTCCTGAAGATTCACATCGTATGTATATACTTTAGAGTTCCGCAAGGAATATGCATCCTTGATCCAATCTCAGTGGTATCCGTTATCCCCACTGCCCTACTAATCACCTCCCAGTACTTCTGCTCTTTCCATCTCTGCAGTGGGTATCCTCAATACGAGAGTCTCCTTGAAGCAAGTTGGCATTCTATAATTTGGAGTGCAGAGAGAGATACTATTGGAATCAACTGAGGATCAGAAAACTAAGGTTCACTTCATTCAAGCTCAGTCTGAGATCACAACTGTGTATGTTAGTTAGCTGTAGCGATATGTGCACTGACTCAAATCTTCAAAATGATTCCCAATCACAGATGAAAGACGATGTTGCCAGATTTCTGAAGATGAAAATGGCGATTCGGCGACTCCATTCGTTTGAGAATACTTAGTCCCTTTGTGAAAAGTCAAGGATTCATATTGATATTTAAGTGCAAAGCTAGTGGATTCGCAATTAGATAACCTTTTCCCTCCTTAATTCATTTTTTTAAAGAACATCTTATAAGACTCAAAATAACACTTAGTATATATTGACTATTAAAAAACATCAACAAATTCTTGGCCCTGAACGGAAATTTCCGTCATGTTCCATACTGAAGCATATGAAGTAGCCTATAATTACATGGCTACTGCAGATTCCATCAGTAGTGAAAGGGTTTATTAAAGAATATTAATATAAAAGGACTATCATCAATCAAATACAGCGGACAGTGATTATAATGTGTCTACTGGGAGCTAGTAGAAATTGTTGATATTAATGAAACTAGTTGACAACATTTTATTGTAAATATAATTTTTCGTCTCTATTTAAATATTAGCCCATCAGGAGCTTTATCGTGATGATGTATTTGGTGAATGGAAGAGAAGGATGGGGTGGCGTTTCTTGGGGCCCTCGAACTGTTGTAATTTGAATTATGGATTGTTCTAATTCATTTTTATCATGTTCGTCATATTTTTCCATTCACCATACAGTTTTAGAGGATAGTGCTCTGAAATAATGAGGTTTTAGATTTTGTGTTAGGTAGGCTCGTAGGCTCCACTTACAATCACCTCTTCATTTTCCTGTTCCAACCGTGAGTGCAGCCACCGGTGTTTGTGTCCCTTTTCGTAACATTCCTCGGTAAGTGATTGTATTCACGGAGTAGCTTTTCCACATTCATGAGCTACTGATGGTAGTTGGAGACCTTGTTCATGGAGCCACTTTCTTTTCTGTCTGCTTCCTCCATTCCCTTTGTCTTAATTTCCTTTTGACATTAGCGATATTGCCTATTAATTCGAAACAGACATTAAACTCCTCCTATATTAAATAAATTAATAAAAATCAACTTTTCCAGCATTCACATTATTATTATCCGTTCATATTTCATACACACTTAGAGCAAGATAAGAATATTATAATGAATATATTTTGAGAACTTTCATGAATTAATCCAATGTAATTTCAAATTATTTCTCATGATAGACCCGTAGAAAACGTAAAATAAATACATCCTATACTTTAATACATCCTATATGTACAAAATAAGAAAAACATGCAATCTTCTACATATTTACATTATTTCGATAGTCTTATTAATTAATTATATTCAATTATCAGTTTATCAATAATATACCACATAATTATGATCATCATAAATTGATATAAGTGTTCATTCCACAATATAATTATCATTCTTCTTTATCTTATTTATATTTCTTATCTTCTTCCTAACTCAATTTCACATTCCGACTTCAATTAATTCATTCAAACATAAATCTAATGGAAAGTTTATTCTAAATCATTCAAATATACAATAAAAGGTTATCTATTATCTACATTTGCAAGATACGGTTCATTAAACGGATATCCCACTTAATTTCACCAAATTAATATACTTAACGAATGATTTATTTATTGCATAATATAATACTCCATTTCGCTAATGCCAGTTGATAATAGAATCGTTGTTTATTATTAATAAAACTAATGGGTTCCATGCATTTCAAATTATATTCGTTTTCTTTCTCGTATGTTAAATCATTTTAAATCTCCGTAACAGAAAACTGTTCCGCAAGAACTGTGATTGACAAAAACACGATAATAAGAAACTGGCTTAGTGTGGTATATAATTTATATTATCACTGAATTAAATTCAAATCTATATAATATGAATACAATTTATTCAATTAAAACAAGTGAGTTAATGTTTTTTTTATTGTATTCACTTCACTGAAAGAGCTTTTATTTGATTATTTCTAGCGGTAAAAAAAAAACGGTAAAATAAATGCCTAACATACGTGAGTGAAGGGTCGAAGTGTTAGATAGATCCTTTACTTGAGATTCCCCAAATGGCAGATAGAATCTTTACTCCATTTACTGGTTATAAAGGTTACTAGCTATATAACTGCAATACAACTTCAAATTTTGTTCTGTATTTTAATTTTAATATGTAATTTCAGTTATTCTTCTATTTTTCCTTCTTCCCTCCAAATTTAAAGTAAAGAAGAAGTAGGATCCGTTGCCGACATATTCAAAACAATAACAATGCTGATAAAAGTGGCCAGTCAAAATATCCCCGATCAGTTGGTCCCTTGTCATTTGATCCCCATTCATATTTTTTGCATGAATATATAATTAGCATACAAAATTTAATTATAATCTATATTTCTATATAAAAATTATCATCAACTATTTAAATAACTAATAAAACTTGTAAAAGAAAAAAATAACATCTACTATTAATATAATCAATTTTTTATAACATTAACATATATAATTCGAACAGCTAGAATTGATTACCGAATCAAATTAATTATTTTCTATTTATAAATAATTTACATTTACAAATATAATTTACCTAACTTTCAGTTGAAGCTGTTTTCACAATAATTATTATGGAAAATAGTGTACTCAAATTATTTCCAATAAAATGGTTTTTGATTCATCACATTTACAATCTACATGCTACTAATGTTTGTAACAGTTACTGCGAAAAAAGCTTAACCGAAAACTAACGATAGAATTGTCAAAAGTGTCTATACCAGGGAAAATAATTATGAGACATGTTCGTGGAGTTATTGAGTTAAAAATGGCCTTGACCTTGATATTTGACATGATCGTTCCCAAAATCTAACAAAATGGTTCCTGTATGTCGACCAATCATTCCACCAGGTTGCTGCAATACTTTATGAGTTATAAATGACTATGACATTGACCTTTGACCGGGCTGCTTCCAAAATTCTACCAGAAGGTCACTGGACATGGAATAATCGTTTCACCAAATTTCAGGCAATTTGGTTGAACACTTTTTCAGTTAAGCGAATAACAAGATGATAAATAAATAAATGCCGGGTAAAATGTAACAGTCCGCAAATTTGCAAAAGTTACAATGTATATATTTCGAGTAGTTTGCTATATCAGGGCCATTTTTTGTGATTCTTTAAAATACTCTAAAGTGAATTAAACTATATTGTGAGCTAGTTACTGTATATAAATAAAATGAAATTAATTTTTTTTGTGGGCTTTTATATGTACCTGTTGGTTTTTTCCTTGTGGGTAATTTTCCTTGTGAGAATTTTTCCTTGTTGGTATTTTTCATTGTGGGCAATTTTCCTTGTTAGAAATTTACCTTGTGGGCATTGTTCCTTGTGGGCAATTTTCCTTGTGGGTATTTTTCCTTGTTGGAATTTTTCCTTGTGGGCAATTTTCCTAGTGGGCATAAATATTTCCTGTGTGTTTTTTCCTGTGGGCATCTTTCAGGTCAACATTATTAATATGTTATTTGCAGTTAGTCTTCTGTGATCCCATACTAAATTTTTCTCCAGATAGTTCCCATCCTATTCTCTAACTTTCTCTCCATTCACCATCTCAAGGTGAATTGTTCTCACCTTAAAGTCGATGATCTCTCTCCTTTTTGTCAGTGAATATCGAGTGCAAATAAAGTCCACTTCTGCTGATCTTCGTACAAATAATTGTTTCCATGACTTCGTCTGTACCAGTAAAAGAACAGAAAAAATGCTAAGTTTTTATTACGTATAGCATTGAAATTTGGACTTCTATTTTAAGTTATTTAATTTTAATTCAATGGTGAAGTAATTACGTTCCGGTGAAATATTTTCTGTTTTTCAAAACTGAAATAACTTTGTAATAATCTAGTAAAAATGTTACTAATGAGGAAATAGTTAATTTAATTGAAATTTAGAAATATAGTTGCAAAAATTGTATTAGGTATATGTAACTAATTACTGACACAAAAGTCTTTACTTATATGAAGAATGGTTTTATTAAGATACTATAGTCTGACTTACATACTAACCTATTTTACTGACCGATTGACCTGAAACCAATTTACTTGAGTGGAACATGTTGACATGTATTCATAAAGTATATATTAATTGATTTGAACTTTTGACCCACATAAAAATGACTAAGAAACGCATATAAAATAGAAACCATTAATTATATCGAAAGGTATTCACGATTCATCAAATATTTAGATAGGTATTCATAATAAATATTTAGTTCAGTCTCTATTATCTATTTTCTAAAATAATTCATGCAAAAAATAAATATTATTTTCCCATTCTTATCCAACAAAATATTTTTTATTCTGCATTATATCTCCTAGTTTTAATAATAAAAAAATCAGATGTTCGGAAAAATATTCATGAAAGAATTATTTTTGAAATTCGAATTATATGAAAGAAAACTGAAGTGTTAAGTTTTTTTCCCTCCCATTTTCAAGAAATACTTCGTACTCAAGTGATTACCTAAATTTCTTTGCCACATGTGTTGAGAAACTGTTCCGCCTTAATATTTTATTCATGGGTTAGTCAACAAAGAGTCTGGGTTTTTAGGTTAGCAGGTTACTTCCTCGAAATCGTTATTTTGGTGCAATTAATTGGTTCTTTTATTGTAACTATCACACATTTAAGTTGAATTGGAAACGAGCCTTTATAGGTCATGCGTTCAAGTTCAATCGAAACATTCCGTGCCATCGCTTCAGTGTGAATACACAGCCTACAGTGACCTCTGACCACTTCTGATAACTCTGCTGTAAATCTTCTAAAGTAGGATAATATTCCTACTTTTTCGATCTCTACTATCCTGAAGGATGTTCTTCAAAATACTCTTCTTCACCTTCTTCTTGTCCTTGCTTATGAAAGATATCCTGTCAATGGAAGCAATAGGAGCCCATTTCAAAAAGGTTCTCATTGACAGTAACTTCTTCAAGAAAGATGATGTTACGAGGTATATTCCAGAAACCATTTGCGCCATCTCTTGCTCGAGATTAGACACTTGTAATGGATATATGCCCTATGTAAACTCTCATGTGAGTAATTATTCACTGAAATTTGTTGAATCTCACACTATGTCAAAAATAACTAACATATATCATACTTTTTGAAATAAAAACTAGACTATTTAATTTTTTTTTTTTTTTTTTTTTAAAGGCCCCCTCCCTGCCAGAAGATGACTGTTTAATTGTTTGCAATTGTTCCCATATTTTATTGATCTCTATATCTGGAATAGTAAAATGTCGAAAGTAGTCATATAACATTTTGAGAACTTCACTCATTCATATCGGACAAATAGGTAAAATATATTTCGACCTCTTTCCAGTTACTATTTCACTGACTCCAATTGCAGAAGTCAATTTCCCATAATTTCAATTGATTCTGTTACCTATTATAGACAAATTCTTGATTATAATTTATTTTATAGAAAATTGTAAGCCTATAAATTAAACTCAACCGTTTGTTCGCAGTCGGGTTGTACTTTTTTGAACGTATCTGACAGCAATGATGCCACCAACCCCAGCGTCACAGTTGAGGTCATGTGGGACCGAATGAGGATCCACAAGAGATTAAACGGTAAAAAATTCTCAAATGGGTACCCCTGGAGGATGGGCTACAACAGAAATTGGAGGTGAGGAATTAATAATACAATTAAGATATTTGAATTAATGAAAATATAAATTTGTATTCAAATTTATTAATCATAATTTAAGAAAAAAGTCAGGTCGTGAGAGATTATGACATCATCCTAGATTGATTATTAGTTCTGCCTATCAAAACCTGCTATCTGAGAATTTGATACAGAGGTGAATTAACATCTCATATTTATAAACGAAATTATTAAATATATTTGTGTTTTTTTACTGAAATGTTTATATGTTGACTATATTCTTATCCAAAATAAGAGCACCTAAAATGAAATATAAGAAGACAATGAAAGTATCGTTGTTTTTCAGACTTTGCAATGACGGTTGTCACAGCAGTGGTGGTAGAATTGCCCCAGCTCCGCAAAATTATAACAGAATGAGGTTCTACCACCTCCTTCCCAATCAACAGAGAGTTTGGCTAGATGGACTAAGGCAGATCGGAGGGGAGAATTTCTATAACTCTGAAGGTAAACTCGTCCTGAACCCAAACACAACTGATTTGGCAACGGCTGTTAAGGGCGATAACTCTATACTGACTGGATTAGCTATTTACTGGAGAGTCTTCAGATTTTATCCATCGGAAGGAGACTTCAGTTTCAAACTACGCTGTCTATGTGTCCCTCCTCCTGCTTAAGTTTGGATCTAAAAACAAAAAAATAACAATTGTCAGAAAAGTACGGTAAAGGTCAATCTAACATTTCTTTTCAACCATAATGAGCTTTTTGTTTAGAGGATAAATAGAAAACTACAACTTAAACAACATATACTCTGCTTCAATTTATTAAGCTCCATTTAAACCTTTTTAATCCACCAAGAATAGCTGAATTTTCAAGCTGGTTATTGATAATTGCTCGAAAATTAAGATTACGATTTTAATTAGTATACAAATTACACATAGTATTAATGATCTATGTATATAGTCTACAAAATGATCTTTTATCCCATTAATTAATAACTATATTATTGAATAAATTTAACTAAAATTATTCTTCAATGATAACGAACGTTTTTCTTCTTTTCTTTTTAATTCTTTTTCTTCATGAAGATGAATATGCATGACAAAACTGCATATATTTTATAGTTAATAAATAGTCAGTGTCTAAAATCGATGCGTCTAAGATTAGTGAACTAATAACATTGCATTTTTTATATATGATTCATTCCAATTCTATCGAATTTTTCAAGCCTCTGGATTTTTGATCCAACATGTTTTTAAAATAATTGACTTATATAACTAATTATTAATTCAATTAATTAATCGTAGCTTTTCGACATCAATGATGATTATATATTTAGATGTCTTTTTCTTCTGAATGAAGTTTATAGACGTAATACCAACATCAATAATATATTTTAATTCACTAAATAGAAGCTTTATCTCTTTCTTTATATGCATTTCCACCACTTCAATATAATTTTTTTAGTTGTTTTAATATTTATGGAAATAAAGAAAATAATTAATTTAATAATTTCTGCACTAATTTAACTGGTAACATTCGTTGATGCACTTGTGAATTTTTCTTGTGAGAATTATGTGTGAATTATGAGAATTAATGTTAAATCGTATTTAGAAACACTAAACCCATTTGATATTTATTAGATTATTATTCATCTTTGAACAGTCATTTTCATATGAGAACTGTTATGGTACTTTTTATGGTTTTAGAACTGTTATGGTACTATTTATGGTTTGAGAACTGTTATGGTGCAATTTATGTTTTTTAGAACTGTTATGGAACTATTTATTGTTTTAGAACTGCCATGTTACTATTTATTGTGTGATAACTGTTATGGTACTATTTATGAATTTAGAACTGTTATGGTAGTATTTATGGTTTTAGAACTGTTATGGTACTATTTATTGTGTGATAACAGTTATGGTACTATTTATGGTTTTAGAACTGTTATGGTACTATTTATGGTTTGAGAATTGTTATGGTACTATTTATGGTTTTAGAACTGTTATGGTACTATTTATGGTTTTAGAACTGTTATGGTACTTTTTATGGTTTTAGAACTGTTATGGTACTATTTATGGTTTTAGAACTGTTATGGTACTTTTTATGGTTTTAGAACTGTTATGGTACTATTTATGGTTTTAGAACTGTTATGGTACTATTTATGGTTTTAAAACTGTTATGGTACTATTTATGGTTTTAGAACTGTTATGGTACTATTTATGTTTTTAGAACTGTATGGTACTATATATTTATGGTTTTAGAACTGTTATGGTACTATTTATGGTTTTATAACTGTTATGGTACTATTTATGGTTTTAGAACTGTTATGGTACTTTTTATGGTTTTAGAACTGTTATGGTACTATTTATGGTTTTAGAACTGTTATGGTACTATTTATGGTTTTAAAAC
This sequence comes from Caprella mutica, assembly GCA_947561585.1. Taxonomy (NCBI): domain Eukaryota; kingdom Metazoa; phylum Arthropoda; class Malacostraca; order Amphipoda; family Caprellidae; genus Caprella; species Caprella mutica. The sequence goes on along the minus strand of CANNZV010002780.1, from coordinate 22 downwards.
TGTTATGGTACTATTTATGGTT
>CANNZV010002779.1:0-84712 GCA_947561585.1 Caprella mutica | reverse complement strand
TGAAACTAAAAATGAATAGAGACTACCTAATTCAGATACGATAGTATTATTTAAATCGTATCTTTATTTATTCCAATCGTATATCGGATGAACATAGGCTTATGCTATTAATGTTCAATTGAAAACTAATACCAATATATATACTACATAACTTGAAAAGTAATTGGTATCGGTAATATTTGAAATATTTTTTGGGATCCGATACCAATTACCAGATACTAATAAAAATACCGATACAATCAGATACTATCAGATATCAGATACTCGAGATGAGAGAAGTGAGATAAGAGTATTGAGATGAGAATAGTGAGATAAGAGTATTGAGATAAGAGTAGTGAGATGAGAGAAGTGAGAAGAGAAAAGTGAGATAAGAGTATTGAGATGAGAGAAGTGAGATGAGAGAGGCGAGATGAGAGTAGCGAGATGAGAGAAGTGAGATGAGAGTAGCGAGATGAGAGAAGTGAGATGAGAGAAAAGAGATGAGAGAAAAGAGATGAGAGAAGTGAGATGAGAGAAGTGGGATGAGAGAAGTGAGTAGTGAGATGAAAGAAGTGAGATGAGAGAAGTGAGAGGAGAGTAGTGAGATGAAAGAAGTGAGATTAGAGAAATGAGTGTGCTCCACTCCATATGCCCCCCCCCCCCTCCAAATAGAGTGAGTGAAGTTAAGCATTCATTGCTCACTAACAAATAATTTTTCTCTCTTTTACTTGAAACTAAGAGAGAGCTAATGGGTAATTATAATCTTTAAAATATCCTAATATTATTATGTACTATATACCTAGTGTTGATCATTTTATTTAACTAATAAATTACAAAGAAGAATATAATATCTAAGGAAATATCCTTGTTCCCAGGGTTATTCCCTTATATCCCAGGAATAATATTTGCTGCCTGGGGGGTGTTCGACTATTTCAACATTTCTTATAAGTTCGATTTAATTAATCGGTTAATTAATTAATTAAGTAAGTAAGTAAGTAAGTAGATGTTCAACATCTGCTTCGGAATCAAAATCCATAATGCTGACGTCAAAATGAAATTAAGTATGAAGGACTAGAAGAAGCAGTCAGAAATGAAAGTGGCTCCATGAACAAAGTCACTTACCACAGTCGGTGACAAAGCTCATGGATGCAGAAAAGCTACTCCGTGAATTACCAAGGAATGTGACGAAAAGGGACACAACCACTAATGGCTGCACTCACGGATGGAAAAGGAAAATGAAAAGGTGATAGTAAATGAAGTCAACAGAGCCTGGGACGCCCCATAGTCCGACAGTTACATCTTTCTGTGTTATTTTTCTCGTTTAATTTTTCTTTAAAATAAAAATAGTTATTGAATAGATATGCTCCATTACTAAATCATCATTCAATGTTGTTTGTTGTATCCGCTAGATGGTTGTACTACACACTCCATGATTGTTTTAATGACCTGTTTGGGAGGTTCGGGGTTGTCACGCCCCAAAAAATACATATATTTGATGATAAGCAGTAATAAACAGCAAAAGTGTCGGACTGATGGGTAGCGCAATTCTAGCTCTGTTTGTTAGACCATTATTTGCTGGTGTTTATTTTGCCGATGCAAATTGGGGTGTTGGACTAGTGGGGCGTCAAACTAATGGTGTTGTCGGGCCAATGAATAGTAACCCTAAGAGTCTACCTAACACAAAATCTAAGACCTCGTAGTTGAAGAGCTTAACCCAAGCACTGTCCTCCTAAACTGCAAGTAGCTTTTAAAAATGATAAACATGTATAAATGAAAAAAATACATAATTCAAATTATAACAGTTTGGGGCTTAAGGGACACCACCCACTTCTTTCCCATTCACCAAAGACAGCTTGAGGATAGAGCCCCTGGGAACTAAGTTTTAAATAAATCACGGTATGTTGCTAGTAACCAAGTTCATTTAGGGAAAACAAATCACATAATAAGGGTAAGTTCCGAGTTATTGGACGATTCCAGATATAGGAATATGTAAAAAAGGTTTAAATGAGAGTTAAATAAATAATTATAATATATTTGCTTACTTGCTGTAACCGTTCGACAATCGGAACTTATCCTAATTAGTCAGGTACCTAAAGTGTAAATAACGAATCTATATTCTTAAATCCCAATATTTATTTAAAATTACATCTCAAACGTCTCAATCGTATAACTGAACTATAAAAAACAATGAATTCAATCAATCATACCTAAAAATTACATCATTATCACTCAATATATCACAAATCTTCATTCAAATAACGGTCACAATAATACATCTTATTATCCACACTAAGTGATAAGCCTACCTAATTGGATTTTAATATTATTTATATTAATGTTTCTTTTACAAACACAAAAAGTGGTCAAACTGTATGATTATTATTGATAATCAAAATTCATATCCTATTATAATTTTATATGTCAGTTCAATATTATAATAAAATATAAGTATAATAATATACATTCCTATCATTTGACAATGCTAAGTTTTCTGCAGCTACTGATAGAGGGGGAGAGGGGGAGGTGTGAGATGAATGAGAGGTGGGGGATCTGTACGTATATACTGATATACAGTTTGGGGAAAATATTCTGGCGGTAAATTATTACAGAGTGAACAAATAACCTATTTAACCGTGAACTTCTATTTCTTTATAAACTTATATTTATTTACAACTAAATACAATACATTTGTGTTAACAAATAGTTAAATTTCAGCGTATTAATCACTGGTCATTCTTCATATCCATGAATGTGTGTACATAGGTTTGTTCTCAGACCGTCACTTACACTAGTGGACTTACATGTTAATTTCTCAATCACTGTCTATCGTATTCAAGATTTTAAGCACTGATCGATTGACTGTCAAAGAAAATGTTGAATTTAAGACTTAGTGTACTAGTTCGTGATTATAAGGGATAAATATTTCTATAAATTTTATATTATACCGATAGCGCTATAAATAGTATAAATATATTGAAATTCAAATTATTTTCGGTCATAGGAGTTTATTGAAAGATACAAATGTAGTTGAGTAGTTACTTACATAGAATCACTATTTTGGATAGTAGAGATTACCTTCCAACATTGGTTCGTTAATTACTAAATATGTACATAGCTACTATAATCAGGTATAAATAAGTTAGGGACCTACCTACACCAGATGGGATATTATTATTTATTAGGTACCTAGAAACATCAGTTGCTTAATTACTAGTTAGCTACCTAGATACTATAGTTTGACAGTTATGAACTGAATACCTACTTAAAGTTGGGGTACGGTCGAAAGCCCCCCTGGCCACAAGCACCCACCCCCTCCCTTTTTTTGTAAATCCTTATTTACCTAGTTAAACAAATGAGAGGGTTCGGGGGTCGGTAATGTTTACTCAGTAATGAACTACAAAAGAGTCGATAAGGATTAAATAATATAGGTAAATAAGAATTAAAAACAGGGGGGGGGGGCTCGTGACTGGGGGGGGGGCCTTATGACCTACACCCTCTACGTTAGGTATTGATATACACTTGTTGAGTTATTACAAGTCAAATTATATAGTTAGATACACTAATTGGTTAATCATGAGTTAGGTACAAGATACACTAGCTAGGTAGTAAAAGTTAGCGCACTAACAAGTTGTGACAGTTACAACTTTGTGTTATTTCTCTTTTATTTTATTACAATAAAAATGAAATTATTAAATAGATATACTCAATTGAAAAATAATCCAAATAATAAAATAATAATTTTTTTTTTTTTTTAAATTCATATTCCTTTCTTAGTTGACTTTATTTCTAATATATTTGTAAGATGCAATGATTCATTCGATTTCATCATTTAATGTAGTTTGTTGTTCCCGCTAGTTTGTTGTACTGCACACTAAATGATTATTTAATGACCTGACAGGGGCACGCCCTCCTATGTACATATATATGTTGTTAAATCAGATATAACATGCAAAAATGTCGGACTAAAATGGCGTCGGACTAAGTAGGAGTCGGACTAATGAATAGTAACCTAAACTAGACTAGTACTTATATATTATCAACTTCCAATTTCCTAACCGTATTATTTCGTAAATATTAATTGCAAATATTCTTTAATCTGTTGGTTCCTAAGTCAATCTATACTATAATATAAATAATTCCTATCAGTACAAAAAATCTTTAATTCAAACATTTAAACCAATAGGAAGGTATTTTTCGTCTATTAGTTTTTAATAAATATTATACTATTCAAACATTGGTAGAAAGCTAACTGAATTAAATATTTTGTGTTGAGATGACTAATTTACGAATGATCGGACGTATTTTGTGACGTGAGTCTGCCTCTAATGATACTATTGATATAAATACCATCCTATTATTGGTTTGTTAATTTAAAACTATATAGGCAGATAATGCTATTAAATTCCTCAAATTATAAAAAAAAAACAATAAACTATCAGTGCTCAGCTGTAAAATATTAAATAAATTGATATAGGTAGTGAGTTAAGCTACGAATCATCGGATAGTTTCACATTTTCGGTCATATAAGAGAAAATTCATTTAATATTTTTAATTGGTATCCGGATAATTATCACTATTACCTATTAAAATGAAAAGTATATATTATATTTTATGGTATTGTTTATTTTTTCTCCTTTGACCGAAAATTTGGAATTGTCCAATAATTTTTAACTTTCCCCAGATAACCATGCATTGGTACACATAGTTGTTGACTTATGGTTAATGACTTATGGTAAAATACATTTATCTGAATAAGTTTTATAAACTACATATTTTAAGTATTTTTTATGAAAGATTCATTCATGTAGGTAGCACCTATTCAAATTTGAATGTATTTTGAAGCTTATGAAATTGACGTGAAAAAGTGTCACTAATGTGTCACTTACATACATACAAGTTAAATGTATCGTTAAAATGAGAGTAGTGGAGTATAATGGAGTGATGAATATATTAAGGTACGTAATACATGTAATAATGAGGATACAAGTATTATTGAAGAAATATAATTTAATTTTTCAGTGTAAAGCTTATGTGTGATCTATGTTTAAAGATTAATAATTATTATTGCTTTGCCAAAAAAATGTTTGTTTTTATTGCAAAAATTGAATACCATCTGACAAACTGTTACCTAAGTAATACTAATACTAACCTCAATAATTATATCGTACACGCAAAATTGAAAAAAATACAATTTCTTACATACCTAACTAACTAGGTAGGGTACGGTCACTATTTTAACTTTCAGCCCCAAGAAAAAAAACCATAAAATATAAACTTTATTAAAATCCTTATTTCTCTCTGAATATTTGACCTAGAGATATGGGATTCGTTTCATTTTGCTCAGAAATTTTCACTCTACCATTGTTCAGTCCGTCTCATCAACTTCTAATTCTCAAAAATGATGATAATGAAAAATAAAAATAAACACATTCTTTAAATGTAGTTACATTTTCCCATAGACTTTTTGCACGTTGTGGATCCAAATCTATATTCTTTAATTTCAATTTCAAATTCAAATATTCACTTTTGGTATTATTTGTATTTGTAGTTAAGATACTAATTTTTCTGTTAATTAATTATATTTATTTGTACAATATATTTTAATCAAATGAAATTTGAGATAAATTAATTTAAAAATACCTCTTTCCTAGTGCACGTACCTATTTCATTTAGGGACGTGAACTAGGAAAGAGGTATTTGTATGTATTATGTACATAAATTTTATGTAAATGAACTTTATGTATAATGGGGGTCATGAAATATATTGATAGGTCAATTAGAATGGTGGATTTTGGAGATTATTATGGTGGACAATGATATATTATTATGGTGGGCAATGATAGATTATTTTGGTTGGCCATGATAGATTATTATGGTTGGCAATGAAACATTTCAGGATGGGTAATGAATGGAAGATTATGGTGGGCAATGTAAGATTATGGTTGGCAATGAAATATTATGGTGTGCAATGAAAGATCATGGTGGGCAATGAAAGATTATGGTAGGCAATGAAATATTATGGTGGGCAAGGAAAGATCACGGTAGGCAATGAAAGATTACGGTAGGCAATGAAATATTATGGTAGGCATTGAAAGATAATGGTGGGCAATGGAAGATTATGGTGGGCAATGAAAGATTATGGTGGGTAGTGAACTATTATGGTTGGCAATGAAGGATTATGTTTGTTATTTACGGATTATGTTGGATTATGGTGGGCAATGAAGGATCATGGTGGGCAATGAAATATTATGGTAGGCACTGAAAGAATATGGTGGACAATGAAAGATCATGGTCTGCAATGAAAGATTATGTTGGGTAATGAAGGATTATGATTCATGATTGCTTATATTACCTGGCAAGGGGGCTCGGGGGTGGCAGGCCCCCGATATACATATATTTATGTTAAATTAGTAAATAAACTACAAAAGGCGTCGTTAAACGACTCCTGGTCTGTCCTTGACTACAATTAGCTTTACCCCAGTGTACCTATCATTCACTACCTTCTTTCTGTATATATTGTCAACCCGTTCTCCTCCCTTATATTGTTTTTTGAGAGTATTTATATTATTAATTAATAATAAATACCCAATATTATTCGATACATGAATAACACTTATATTATTGCAGTTTTTTTATTTATTATTGGGTAAATATTATGCTAAGATTACCATACACTTTTTCTTTGCAATACATTACTAAAATTTTGAAATCTAGTTTTCTCAGATACCTAGGTTTACAATAATAAACATTTCAATGTATCATAATATGACTAGTGTCATAGTCACTATGCACTAACAACATTTTAATTACTTTAACTGATTCATTTTATTTATATTATTTTTATTAGTTTATTTCTAAATTATCAGTACATGCAACACGTTATTATTATCTGAACAGATCAATGATTAGGTAGATTGAAAATATATATACCTAATGAAAAATAATCTGAAAATTATTGGTTGCTAAATCAGTAGCTATCTATAAAAAGTTGAATACATCCAGAACCTAGTTTTAGTAAATATATCAAAATAGTATTATTGCTGCACTAACAGTAGGTAGGTAAACGAGTGTATATTACGATGATATTTTATTAAAATAATGATAGTTTGTAAATATAAATGAAAATTAATAGTGTGTGTATTTTGCTATTCATGAATGAGTAACAAAAGGTAGTAATTGTTTTGTGTTCGTACTTGTAAATTACCTTATGATAAGCAATCAGGTATTAGGCACCAGTTTATAATGTAAATTAAATTATTGCCAATGCGCATTACGTAACAAATGACAGTAAGATTATTTTTTTAAATATATGTATGATTCCAGAATAGTTGGGTATCTATTTACATTCCCAACTTCACCGCCTAATCGGTGAATAGATCCCCCCCTCCCTCCTTGCGAAAAGACTGCAGATTATTGAGAGGACAAGTTGGGTAACTACACACACAACTTCACATTAAACTCATTGACTGAATCAGTGAGAGGTGAAGTTGTGGAACAACAGACACTACTTTACCGCAATAGAATACTGCTTTTATGTGAGCGGTGTAGTTGGGTGAGAACACACATAGGTACACCGTTTGAGATATTTCCTATTAGTTTAGAAGTACAGTTGAGTAAGAATGCACCTAACTTTACCGTAGAGGAAAAGCTTCATTTCGTGGAGAGCGACACTTCGTAGTTACTCAACTTTACCTCTCTACCCTCCAATTTAAGAAAAGCGACCTCCGTCAAAGAAAAGCGACCTCCGTCAAAGAAAAGCGACCTCCGTCAGTCAAAGAAAGGTTTCTAGTGAAAGTAACCTAATTAGTAATTTTACTGCTCCATTTATCTAAATTTTAAAACTATGTTGACTCTTTAAATATAGCTAGTGCCAAAATTTACATGAGAATAGGTACCTAAATATATTGAAACTGTCAAGATGCATTTTATATAATCTGAATATTCATCATCATGCCATGTTCAAGAGACTGGCAGATTGTTAGCCAATTTCAAGCCAAAATTTAAAGATTCTGAGACATGTCAATTTTGGCTCATTTCTCAAAATTTTAGGCCAAATTAACATGGGAACATAGAAATTAAATTAAATGAAAACATTAAGCCCAGACTGTAGGAACTGTAACTGATAAACTGTTCTCCATATTCTGTAGACTGGCATTAAGCCAATTAGACATATCTGAGTTTTGACCTTTACAAATGTAACTTATTATGTAAGGCTGAGGGTCAATTAATTGGCATATTTTGTATACAATAATACAGAGATCTCTTTTAATGATCAAATTAAAATTCAGGTAAATAGATATAGCTTTTTTAGCCAGTCTGCAGAATATATGACATTTTTAATTTTAACATTTTCTGTGCAAACAATCAATAATTTCCTCCTACATTTACATGTATTTTACTGAGAACAGAAGTCAAAATGTAGGATATCTTGGAGAACACTTTACCAGTTCCTGTATTCTGGATAGATCATAGGTAGGAATGAATTCAAAACTATTGAAGAAAATTCAATATACCTAGTAGTCAGTCAAGACTCTAGCAACTGCGATTTTTTGCCCTTTGAAAATGATATTCTGGCAAAGTCGGAGGATTTTTATAGCCATTTATTCCAATAATCCTATGTTACCATTAATTTTTGGTGGATAAGTTAGAAAAAAGTTGCTGGGTCAGCCAAATTAATAGAAATTTATGGTGGATTTTTTCAACTTTTAAAAAGTCAGTGGAATTTTGTGCCCCTAATACAGACTGGTATAATGCCCAGACTGTATTTCATGGTAAATTCCATCCACTTGTCAGTGGAATTTTTCCCCTTCGAAAATAATATTATAGGGTAATATATCAATTGCCGAACGTACTCAATTACCGAATGCAGAATTTGAAATTGGTCTAGTGTATTCATAGGTGGCATGACAGTAACACAGTTGTCGTGATCGTGAAGCATGAACATACAGCTTTCATTTTATAAAGGTGTTTACGGAACTATAAACCATATATAATATATAAAAGAACATTTATCTTAGTTATATAACCAGCTTTGTGCTTAGAATACCGATAGTGGTTAATTTTTTTTTTTTTTTTTTATAATGTGTTTACTAAGTTTATTAATATTTACACATGAGCTCATTCCAGGATGGCTCGAACCATGATATCTATACCTATCTAGCTCTCTTCCAGAACAACTAACCAGGGTTCTCTTCCACTACTTCACCTTGCTAGGAGCAAAATGAAGTGTGTACTGGGAAAGGGACACAACTAACCAGGGTTCTCTTCCACTACTTCACCTTGCTAGCAGCAAGGTGAAGTGTGTACTGGGAAAAGGGAAACAACTAACCAGCCAGAGTGGAATAATAAATCATTTCAGATTGACTAGTAACTCTGTTAGTAATTTATAATGAACAAAAATTACTCATTTTAACCCTAAAAATGCAGAAATCAATAAATTATTTCATAAATTTCAACTCTGCAGAGAAAACTGATGTAAAATAAGTCATTTATGCTTCACAATTGGGCTTGTTGTGATGATAAACATCACTAATGGGAATGCATGAAGTTAGGAGTAACTCTGTTAGAATTTATGTTTTCCAGTCTGGCTAACCAGGGTTCTCTTCCACTACTTCACCTTGTTATCAGCAAGATGAAGTGTGTACTGGGAATGGGACACAACTAACCAGGGTTCTCTTCCACTACTTCACCTTGCTAGGAGCAAAATGAAGTGTGAACTGGGAAAGGGACACAACTAACCAGGGTTCTCTTCCACTACTTCACCTTGCTAGCAGCAAGGTGAAGTGTGTACTGGGAAAAGGGAAACAACTAACCAGGGTTCTCTTCCACTACTTCACCTTGCTAGAAGCAAGATGAAATGTGTACTGGGAAAAGTATTGATACATATGGGACATGAAAAATAAAGATTTCTATGATTAAATTAAATTGTAAAATTAAAATGTGGGAAGTCCTTGACCCATCTTCCCTGGGTCAAGCCAGCCAACCAAAGTCAAGGTCCTTTTGAAGTTATTCACACTTGCTTATGAAGAAAAAAAAAATTTGGCTTGACAGTTGACCCATTAATCACAGAATTCTCAACATTTGAGTGTTAGTAACATATTCCAGTAGGAATTTGAATATGTCCTGACGGTTTCGTTTTCTCTCTCCAACACCACCTAGTATTATCTTAAGAGTGGGGTTCGTTATTCCAATTTTTATCAACTTCCTGAAAAGTGGTTAAATCGTGTGCAAGTATTTACGAAAAATTTCAGTCGTTATGCGCGCCATTTCCCTAAAGTGTGGATAGAAGTTGTCGCGGTAACGTAAAGTTTGTTTACATTGCTCTAAATTATCACCAGGTTGCCATACGATATAAAAAATAGCATTCGATAATTGATATTAACTTTAACCCAATATCAATTACCGAATGATATGAAAATTTCATTCGGTAATTGAAAATTCATGATCAATTTCACCGAATATGTATTCAATCAGATTTAACGAATGTATATTAATTACTTTATATCGTTATTGATAATAATTAATCATGTGGTTTATGTTAAAACCACCAATCTAATATTTTCTGTTCCTAGAATGAAATACCTATAATTACTAGCATGCCAAAAGCCACGAAAAAAAAAAGTACAATGAAGATTCCATTCTCGAAGCAATTGCTGCAGTCCAGAATGGCATGACTTATAAGGAAGCTTCTGAGAAATATGGTGTTCCCACTACCACGATTCATGACAAGAAGAATGACAGGTCTTCTCTTTTGAAAGGTCGACCTGGTGAGTGCAGTATTTGATATATCTAATACTTAGGGATTATGATTTTGTTTTCTTTTTCATTTCTAGCTGATCTTTCACAATAGGGAAGTTAATAAGAATCAATCATTAGCTTAAAATACCAAATCATTGAACAATAGAACATTCATTTATTCGCTTTCTCCACACATTAGGTCCCCGTACATCCCTATCACGTGAAGAGGAGAAGAAATTTGTGGATTGAATTTTGAAAATGGCTAAAATTGGATATGGCATCACAAGGAAAGAAATCCCTCATCATATTAAGGAGATTCTGGATAAAGAGGAGAGAACCTATTCAAAAATAACCTTCCTTCCTCCTCCCAGGTAGCAAGCATTATTCCTGGGATATTAAGGGAATAACCCTGGGAAGAAGGATATATTCCTGGGATATTCCCTTAATATCCCAGGAATAAATCTTTGCTGCCTGGGCTGCTGGACTTATCGCTTCATGAGTCGATGGCCCGTATTGTCTGCAAGACTTCCCTAAAATCTGGGCTATCAGCGGACATACATTGATGAGGGTAACATCAAAGCTTGGTTCAGAAATGTTTCCAAGTTTCTAAAAGATGAGCATGATATTGATGCCGAAACATTCTTCGTTGAAGAAAATGCTAGTCGCATTTATAACCTTGACGAAAGTGGTTTTCCATTAACAGGTTCCAGTGGTAAATTAAAAGATATCACAGAGAGGGGTGCTAAGAATGTGTATAAGATGGCACCTGATTCAAGGGAACAAATAACGGTCTTGGGATGTGCTTGTGCTGATGGCAATTTGCAGAAACCTTTTGTGTTGTTCCCAGGTGTTCGACCAAAATTCAATTTTGATGGAGTAAATCCAGAAGATTTCGATGTAGGCTGCACTCCTAATGGCTGGATTTCTTCAGATAGTTTTTTTGGATGGTTAGCCAATTGATTCTATCCACGTATCAGGGGCACAGTCCAGTTCCCTATAATACTGTTTAAGGATGGACATACGTCCCACATAAACGTAGCTGTATCAGAGTTTGCTAATGCCCATGGAATTATTATGTTTTGCTTTCCACCACACGCTATCCATATACTGCAACCGTTAGATGTTGCAGTATATGGCCCTTTGAAGAAATACTGGAATCAAAGTTTGAATGATTTTGCTCGGCAGTATAAAGGCTTAGTGATGTCACGAGCGCATTTCTTTTCGGTATTTAACAGTGCCTGGTTGAAAGCGGTTAACAATCCTCAGAATGTGAAATCTGGCATACTGCCTTTAAATCCGGATGCTGTCGACTATTCAAAGATAATTGTCAAGGAGCCGACAAACAACCGTGCGAATGAATCTAGCAATGTCACTAACAAGGAGAAGATCGGGATGTTTAGGATGGCACAGTGTATTGAGAGGGCATTTCCCATAAATATAAAAACTTTGTTTGAAACTCGTTTTCAAAATGATTACGATATTGAGGACCAAACAGATAGAGGAATTCTCTATAAAGTGTACCGTGACACAAGAAGGTTGATCAGAGATTACCAACCAAACACAACCAATGATCAAGATGATATGGGCCAGATAGCTGAATTACAAGAGGACCTTTCTCAGCTGGAGCAATCCGAAGTACAAAATACTAGCAACATTAATTGTACAGAAGATCTCAATGGCAGCAGAGCTTCAACTGAAGATGTACCACCATTTCCTATGAATGTCTTTCTAATGAATCCTCAAAGGAATGGTGAGAGTACTCCTTCAAAACGATGCCATTCTGAATATCACCGATTGCAGGCACAAGTGGAGTCAGTGACCAACCTTCAGCAAGAGCAATGTCCTTTGAAAAGTGGAAGGATTCACCGTTCAAAAACCACTTTGTAATTGGAAAAGACGTTATCATTACCAGAAAGGTGACCAAGACGAAGCCAAAAACACCAGCTGCAGTTTCTGGAAAAGATTATTTGAACTTCTTGCAAAAAAAGCAAGATGAAAAGAAGAAAAAAGAGGATGAAAAAGAAAAGAGAAAACAAGAGAGAGGGCAAAAACGCAATTCAAATGGTTCAAAACGCGTGATAACACCAGGTTCTGAAGAGAGCGAGGAAGAGATGGTGCTCGAGAGCGATGATGATATTGAAGCCGATGGTGACGTTTGCTATGCCTGTTATGGGAACGAGGATTGGAGCATCACAGAAGCATGGATTGGATGTTCTAATCAACGATGCAAAAGATGATTCCACAAAGAATGTCTGAATGATAATGTTACCTCTATGAATGAACTGGAGCTTCAGAACTATAACTTCTACTGCAAAGCTTGCGAAAAACGTAGAAACAAATAAGATATATGTCTCTGTTCTATGTACAACACTACAACTAATTAATGCTGATTACTTTTAAATACTGAACAGTTAAGTTCAAAAGAGCATAATAATGCCAAAGGACATTGTTATGAGCGATACGTTTCACTAGTTACATTTTTTGTTTGTTATTTTCTTATGTTTGACTTATAAAAGAGGATTTATTGATCTCATATGCAATTAAGATAAGAAATACCTTATGGCTGTGAGTTTATATAAGAGTGTTAACTATATATTTTCCGAACTGTTGTTTAATCAAACACTAGAGTGTAGAATGTTATAAAGGAAATGAGAGTTTGAATCTAATTTTAGAAAAAAATAAACTGTTAGGGTAATCATTTTATTTCTAATATGTTCTAATAAAAATTAAGTCAAATCATTGATATAATGTTTAAATATCCCTTACATATAGTTTATGCCTTAAATATTCATTTTTATTAGTATTAAATGAACATTCGGTAATTGATACGAATATTTTGATAACATTCGGATAATTGATATTTAATTGATTTTAATTCGGTAATATGATAAAATCGTGTTTTGATTCAATGTTAAATTATGCTTTATCACGGAAAAACCTCTAGCTTATGGCAACAATAGTTTAAATGTATGTATAAACAAACGTCAAATGTAAACAAAACGATTAGTTTCGGATTGATTCGCACAGCGGCTGGTGTCTATGAATATAATTAGTGAGGGCTCTTCTAATTATTCGGTAGTTGAGTAATTACGTATCTATCATGAAATAGGTAGGTAGGTATGTATTTTGCTGTTTTTTTGTTTTCAGCTTTTTGGAAAAGTAATTGGAATTTTGTAAACCAAATACAGATTGCTTGTGGATTCACATCATTCAGGTACCATCAGTCATAAATTTGAAACAACAAATATCAAATTCACTACATTTCTACAAATAGGTATCATAAATCATCTTTCAATCTACCTACCTATGATCTATCTAATAGAACGTATGGTGGGTGCGCCGTGATCTGGTGCGCCGCTCATCTTTTAGATACGTATCAATATAGGCTATACTGGCGACTTTGTTCACAGTGCACACTTTGAAACATGGCTAAGGTATATAACTATCAGAATGTGTGGACGAATGGACCATTTAAAATAGAAGCCAACTAATTTGCTTAACTGACATCGGTAGTACTCTATAACTAATAACTTGAGTCGCCTGATGGCTGTGGGTACAGTACCCACAGCCAACAGGCGACTCCAGGGTAGGTACATAGATATGTCACAGTTGGAGTAATTTGGACATAGGCTACTTAGAGTACAAGTTACAGTGCATTTCCTGATGGCTGATACCTATGTGCTAGTACATTATACATAGCTAGGTGAAAAATCATTTATTGTCAGATAGATAACTGGTGTCATGAGTAGGCACCTAGTTAGGTAGGTAGTGAATTTCAAAACCCAAAAAAGTACAAATTAGCTTGGCTATATTATATAATATATAGCCTAGCATAGCTATTTTTTTCAATAGGATACAATAACCACTGAACTCTTAAATATTATACGCATGATAGATACACAATTTCACTTTCACCAATAAATTAATAACTTAAAACATTAAATCACCACAGAACCTTATTTTAAACTAGAAACTATTCAAAATACGGCAGGTTCAATGGTTCTCAATAAAAAAATCCGATATTTTTCTTTAGAACGTACAAAATAATTGTTCTATATATTTCGTTTTGCAATCCTGTTTTTAATAATTTCAGCATGGAAATGATTTTATCTTTAAATAATTATTAAGAATGACCGATTTTTTCAATAATGATTTCGTGTTATTTGGTATTCTTGTATTCCAATATACCTACTTATTTAAATGGCGCGGATGAAGAACAAATACATGATTAATGTTATAATAATATTAGTATATAATTTTAACTGGTTAGTTAATGCAATTATTTCACTTATAATATTGAATCGTTGTTAGATGAACCAAATTAATTTTCTGTACTAACTATTATATGCAGTATACTGTAAGCATTATATACAATATATACATATTGGAGTAAACTTATTAAACTAAGGCCAATGTCAGCTTGTTTATAAGAATGTCATAATATATTCCATATATGATATATTTTATATATTCTCACATGCCAAAAGTTTAATTCGACAAATAATAACCTACATCAGGGTAAATAATTACCTAATATCTTATAAATTGAAAACATGATATGCAATGGTAGTTTAGTATGCTTATAATTTATCTTTAAAAATCATTTTATCTATAATCAAGCATCAGCACTTTGATATTTATGGAAATTATTTAAGAATGTCTCCTGTAACTACGATTCTCAGTCATATGTACGCATGGGAGTACTATTAGAACCTACATGATCGATGTGTGAGTCTGATAAAAGCTGTGTCAGTTCATTCAGTGAGAAGATACAGAAAAACTATATTCTGATAAAGCCTGATATCAACATTGTCAGACTTCACTACTGCTTTGATCTTCTATAAGTGTTACTTTAAAAAAATTTAGTGGTTCACTCTGACAAATGAGAAATATAAAAACGCATACAAATTACTCAATGATATCCGTGGTTTAATAAATATTAGGTAACAATTGATTTAATATAAAACTGAATGAGCCAAACCATAGCTGAGTACCAAGAACAATAGTGATTAATGTTTATATTATATTAGGACTGTCCACCAATTAATTAACTGTTATTACCTATTATTAGCTACACTATCGATAAAGAAGTTGTATTTTTGTTCAAATTAATTTGTTGGATTATGATTCATGAGCAATATGTGGTGCTTCAATCTCTGGAGATTTTAGCCAATATTATCGACTATAAACTCTGAAGATTTTCTATGCTCTGTTCTCCAGAATTTTCGGCAGATAATAACGCGTCAAACTTCCACAGATTATCTCGTCCTTATACTGCCGTGGCCTCCGTAGGTCGCGGTAAACATTTGTAGAAAGCAGAGATTATCTGCTGAGCGCTGCTTAGAAATGCTGAGACTGCCATAAACTACAGTAAAACGTCCGCTATACTGCACCGAATTTTAACTGGGTTTCTATGTTCGAATATTTTTTCTTGAAGTACAATAGTACGACCTTATTTTCGTGAACTTTTTAGCTCCATTCAAAATCTTACTAAGAGTTATCCTAAACTCCAAAATAACTAACTTTGCGTCTAACCATTTAAATTGTTAGACTCTTGAAAGAGCTTTACTTTTAATAAGTATTAAATTTCAAGGTTTGTGATGAAAACAATGAATTAGTGCTCTATATTTTGCGTCTGGTTGGTGGTGATCAATAATTAAAACTTCTTGCACAGACCAATGAATACCAAGATGTTCCAATACAGTCTTTTGAAAAATCTAGCGACTGTAGGCACGTTTTGCCTATGGGTCTGTGACGTATGGAGTATTCTTACCACTTTCGCCAGACAAGTATCTTTCTGAACCATTTCCACAAATTAGGTTTTCAAATGGCGTCCTGGTTTCAAAACTTCCACAATTAAGTAAAATTTACGGAATATATGACAGTTTAAATCATAGGTCTGGTGTAAATTTATAGATAATAGATTCAATTAGGTATACTGTTTTTAATTCTTGAATTAGCAATTACCTAGGCTAATTCAAGCTTTAGGTAAACAGGATATTTTTTACCGGTAGGCGGTAGGCCAATTATCAACTACCTACTGACTTTTGGCTGGCTGCTTACCTATGTATTTTTTTCTCTACTGGCCCACTGGGTAGGTATACCAAACTCTAAACATGGGTTAAATGTAGCATATAGAATTTTTCATAGATCTATCTTTCCATAGGGCATAGATCAAAAGTATAAATGAAATGCTCGAAATTCCATGTTATCCAACATTTTTCCAAGAATCGTTGTGGGAGTTTTTGATTGAATTTTAGAAATT
The DNA here is from genome assembly GCA_947561585.1 of Caprella mutica. Taxonomy (NCBI): domain Eukaryota; kingdom Metazoa; phylum Arthropoda; class Malacostraca; order Amphipoda; family Caprellidae; genus Caprella; species Caprella mutica. Next base: position 67,731 of record CANNZV010002779.1, on the reverse strand, counting down.
GGAGATCTCTGCAGGAGATCATGAATTAATTGCTATACCTATACCTTCTATAGCTACCATTAACTTTTCTGCTGGTGATTTTCAATTAGGTAATTCCTGTGTTTAATATGTTAGAAACTTAGAGTTAGAATAATGTTACCATTAATTTAGCTGCGGGGGATTATAAATCTGCTGCTGAGAGTAGGAGAGCACCTAACTCTCTCTCAAATTAAAATCTCTGCAGAAGAAGAGACTCATTCTGCAGAGCAGCAGACTGGCATGTTATGATGTTACCATTTTTTAAATTCTAAGTAGGGTGAAGCAGGTAAATTGCGGCCCTTAGCCCTACAGCTAACTAGTAACTGCGGCCTTGGCCTTTAACCACAAAACACTAACAAAAATAAATAGTAACTACAAAGTAGCAAGCATTGAGCTTATTTTTAGTTTTTATGTGAAACATATCAATATGAATTGGGTTAAGCAGGCTTTAGAGAAATTCTTGCGATTGCCGCAATTGTAAATTAAAGGGCCGCAATTTACCTGTGTTACCCTAGGTAGATATACCATGTTTCATTGCATGCCAGTTTGCAAAGCTGCCTTGCACAATCAGTCTGACACTGACAGTCTCCTGATATTTAATTTTTGGGGCAATTTGTCTCCTAAGTTTTTCAAATTTCCTTCCAAAATGACCCAAAAATCTCAATTCTCTCCACTAATTACCTACTTGTAAACTGTAAACATTGGAATTGATTAGGAAATTGCCACCGGATAATTCAGGAAACTAACTTCAAGGCCTCAACCGCCTAATTAGGTAGTTGCCGGGTAAACTTCACAACTTCATACATCTTTTGCAGACTGGATTGCATGTCAATTAGAGTCAATTAATTATCTTGCAAGTTGCAACGGTGCAACCCAGTTTGAAAAGTATGACAGGATCTGTGGATTAATCCTGTGGCCAAGGGCTATATAATTCCTAAGCTCCCATGTTATTTGTTGTGGCCTGCACCCAAATCCACATTACTGTACAAAAAAATCCTGGCTCTGAGGAGTCATTCTTTTCAGACTGGCTTGTAACCAGCCAATGTTTCAATGTGTGGCAGGAAAGTCTCCAGTTTGATGAAAAAATGGAACTAAGTTGCCACATTTAACTCCTTTTAAAGTAGATATCATATTTGGCGTCTTAGTAAATAGTAGTGAAGAATTTACAATTGAAAACATCATTAATTCGTTATGTTTGATAATGTTTCATGTCAGACGCATGCAGCATGTGCTATGGCTATTTTATTAGTGATTTAACTATTACAGTTATTTTATTTCATAATTTCACCCCTCAAAAAGTCAGTCATATATTGGCGACTTTGTGCATGATTTGAAACTTTTCGGCCATGATTCAGAGTAATGAGAGTATTTCCATTAAAGTCAAATAATTGGCTAACATTTCAAAATTTCAAATCTCAGATAGGTATGTCTAGGTATTGGCTCAAATTTTTTTAGAAATTGTTATTTTCACCATGTTAAACAGTTAATTTTGGCTTTGAATCTTCAAAATGAGCCAAATTTAGCTTGGCTCAAATTTTGTGAAATTTTGGCTCAAATATTGAGTTACAGATGTCCATCCATCATCTGGAAACACAGCTGCTAATCAATAAACTGTAAACCTAAAGTTCTATTTAAAATTTTAATTTATATCATGATTATTATGATCCTTAACTTCCATGTCAAATCTTCAGAAAATACTAAAATTGGCTCGGAGCAGAACTATTGTGTAAGTTTATTTCAACATTGATAAGCCTATGACACATAGGAAGTCACTACTGCTGTGAGAAAATGAATTGGTACACATGCTTCTTGATATACCCAGGTGATCACATTTGATATAGATACAGTAATATTTGGTTCCCTAATGATCTGTATTAGCCTGTATATTTATGAACGAGATTTTAGAATATCTCTTGTACAATTTTAATTGTCCAGAAGGCAGCCAATAGCTTTTTTGGGTCATACTTTATTTAATATTTAAAACGACATAAGTTACTTTCCATTAATTAATAAAAGTTAATTTGCAGTATAAAAATACAATTGTATATTGGAATGTTTAAATTAATACCTCTTAATTTGATTTTATACCTGGGTAATTTGCTAAGTCTAAATTAATTTTCAATATTTATTACTTTTCAGGGCAAACAGAGACAATGGAGTTGCATCAGCTACTAGCTATTCTTCCCCAGCAGTGGCGATGACTCTAGATTTGCTTCTCAGACTGTAAAGGGGTGGCAGAGAACTAAGAGGTCCTTCTCAGAAGCTTCCAATGATGTAGACAACACACAGGTGAATTAACTCGACTAATCTTTTGGCTTTTGGAAAGTTTTAAAAACAAGATATTCCGATGTCAAGAGTTTTCTCTTTTTGTAAAATATTAAGGCTCATTATACTTTCATTTCATGATTTCTTCATGTTTCAATTCATTCCCTCTTTACTACCATTTTCTCTCAAAACTCTTTGTGATGTTCTTTTAACATTTAAATACCATATAAGCAATATTTCCGTTAGTATAATTTCTATTTTGGATCTATCTGTACTTCTTATTTTGTATTTTTAGCAGCGTTCATTGTAATCTTGATAAGTATTAGGTTATATTTTATTGTGTAATTACACTGTGTTTAGACTTTCGTATTTTACAGCTTAGATTCATCAGGTGGCATTTTGCTAGTTCGAAACTCAATACTTAGACTTTTGTATTTTATCTGCTCCATTTTTCTAATTTATTGCTCTGTATTTGCAACATTCATTCAAATATTAAATATATTAGCTATGATGTCCTTGAAGCGAAAGCTTATCGGGCCTCAAATTCCTTTCCTTTGTGTAAATCTGTAGCGGGGACAAGACGTTCCCGACTCCTTCTTGTTCAAGTTGTAAGGGAATTTTTGTATAATAAACAATTAGTTCATTACCCTAGTTCGTCTGAGAAGTTCATATCTAATATACCTACTAACTTGTCCCGGCATGTTCAGGCCTGAAATACTTAATTTCCAACAATCTGTTTTCTTCTAAAGATAAAACTTCGTCATTGAATTGCACAGGTATACCATCCAAAATAAAATGTCAGAATGATCAAAAAACTACTTTCGGTTCATTCAGTAACGGTAAAACCTAGTTGCTAGTAATAAATTTCAATAAACATCAATTTATTCAATATCATTGGGATTTTTTCAAATTATATAAGAATAATTATTAATTAATAAGACTATAAGTCTCCAACCTTCAACCAATAAACAGTAGGTTCAGGAACTCCTGTGACGTCACACACAAGGGAGAATAGCTTACCACCTTTTGCACTGATTTCCACTCCTTTCAAACCGACTGTGCTACCTTCTTGTAGCATAATGGGCTCCTCTTCTGCATACCAGAAATTGTTTACATTTAAATAGAGGCATTAAATTGAATGGTAGATCAGGTAGTGGAGCTTATAAAAATTATAGAAAACAGTGTGGCTAATAGTCATATAATTTCATCTAGAAAACAACACTATTAAAATCGTATTTGAAAATAATTTACAAGGTATCCAACTCAATCTCTCACGTCTAACTGCGATGTTGTCTGTGGTAGAGTAGATCCGCTGTGACTGAATGTCCAGGGCCATACAAAAGTACGAGCCACTATGTTGTTAAGTTACTCTCATGCCATCTGGAGTTATTTTAGACTGAGAGTAGTTGCTACCCACGTCCCTCACAACCATAATAATTATCTATAAATTTCATGTGCAAGATCATTAAAAAAGAAATTCAACAATAACTGAATATTATACTTCTGTTTTTCGTCATCATACTTTCTGTGTCAAGAGGTATCAAAAAGTCCATGGAATCGTAGACAGAAGAGGTTATTCCACACTTGATTTGGAAGGGGTCATTAACCACAACATCCACTGTGGTGTCTTCATTGAAGTAAACCTCTGAGCCTTGCAAACCAGTGTGTTCCACCACTAAAAGTTCACCCAAATCTAAGAACAAGTTCATAATAATTATTACAATTCAGCACGATGAAGCAATGGGATGATACAAGCAGTCCAGAGAAATCATATTTTAACTATTGATTGATTGCATAAACTTATCTACTATTATGCTTATTGTCAAGTTAGAATGATCGTACCGGTGACAGGTAAAAGATTGGTAGTGCTATCTCTGCCAATAATGTTGCTTGCGGCACACAAAATTTCGCTAAATTCAGATAGGTAAAATGTTGCCTGCAGGTTAACCCGATTGAATGAAGAACTGTTTACTTCTTGAGGCTGTTGTGGTTGAGATATAAGCGAGTTAATGATAAATTTTTGTTGAATAATATTGAGATTACTCGAAATAAATTGTCCAATAGTTAGAAAAAAACAAAATCAAATAAACTTACATATCAAATAAAAAGTATACAATTATTATATTTTTACCTCCCTTTTTCATGAGTCAATTCTCCTTTCGATCAATTGTCGAAGGGAATCAATTGTTTTCGGTCAACTGTTGTGCGATCAATTTCTCAATAGATCAATTTTACATTCGACCGATTTTTCAATCGATCTATTTTCCATTCGATCAATTCTTCATTCGATCAATTACTTTCGATGAATTCTACTAGAATCTAGACCATCATTCGTACTCGAGATTGAATATATAATCCTTATCAAGATGCTTGGGACCTTTTGAAATGACTCCTTCTAAGTTCGATATGCAGTCTTTTTTGTTGAAATAATCTAATTCATGTTTTCTGAGAACTCGCTGTTTCAGTGGCTTTATTGGAGTCTTCAGTATTTCAAGGAGGTAGATTAATAACTTGATGTGAATCAGGAACTATAGCTTGTACTGGCTTTAGCGTTGACTTCAACTTGATACGAGTGAGAGTCTATGCAGTCACGTCTTCTGCAAAATGCTTGTAGCATATAAATATATTCTTCAATTCTGTGAAATCCTTTCGATTCAAAATTTAATCCATTAGTTTTGGCTCCCTCCAAACTTGCGGTTTGTGACTCCGCGTGAAAAAAAGTTCGTTACAAAAAGTTTAGCTACAATTATTTCAAACGGAAAACAGTTGCGTTTTTCACTAAGTAGTGTTTAATTTTAGACAACAATGCTTAGTCTCTTGCGCAGCTTTAAAGCGGGGTTTACACGGGCACGCAAGTGTGCCCTTGTTGTGTGCCCAAATCGCTTCTCAAACGCAGAGCGTGGCACTGTTTTCCAGTGATCTGTTCTCACGTATACTTTTTGCTCGCACTACTGAGTGTCACTCAGTTGCCTGTGTGTTTCGGTACGTTTCAGTAACTTATATCCTATAGTATATTGTGCTCACAATTCTCAATTTATTTATTTTATTGCAGTTTATAAAACGTCATCAAATTTTAATTATCACCTATGGCATTTTTTTCTTCACCTGAATCCAGGTGTCAAATTTATATTCATTACATTTCTTTTCAAACTAGTTTTCGTGCTGGGCAGTCATGCGCAGCTTAGATGTGTTTGTTCATGTGTGCTTACTTTTCATTGATTTAAATCCTTAAGAAATCTTGTTCATGATTATTGTCATTAATTCCCAAATTTATTTTTTTCATTCAATTCTAATAGGTTTTTCATTCAATAGTATCATCAGTAAGGTAAATGAAGCTACTCGCTTAGAGTAGCTAGGCTAGTTTCACCTACCGCAATATACTACCTCCATCCTAATGGTGCCTTCATTAAATAAACTATTTTAGGTAGGATCACTCACATAAAGTTATTTCCATTTTACGTTTTTTTGTCTTTTTAGATTTCTTAATCAATAATATAGTCACTCAACATTGTCATAAGTATCGGGTTAAGTACGGGTTCTGAAAATACTGATTGTGGGAAATAACCAAGAGAACACTTTCTGTAAGTAATTTTTTCATCTATATTATTATTTCCTTATTTATATGTAGTCTGAATTGTTTAAAATTATTTTTGTATTTCTATGTCTTGAATGTGTTGTGCTATTTCAGGCACGTTGACGAGAATAAAGACTTCCCCAATTCTCGGCCTTTACTTCTAAGTTCCGAAAGAATAAAGTGCCTTAGACAGTGCAGAAAGTATTGGTCCGCAATCATGTCCAGATCTCCCAGAAAAGTGGCCCCAACCTTCAGGACATTGTCAGAAGAAGAAGTTACTGCTAGGGAAAATTTAATCGCGATTTTGATTTAAGCCGACGACGATTTATTGACACCAGAGGGTATTCGTAGTGCCATCTCACGCATCAAAGGGGCATGCAATATCTTCGAGCGTGCAAGTAAACATTTGTCTCAGTGGTTCATTACAAATGGAAGTTTCCAGAACAGTAGTGAAACTAGAAGCTGTAGAGTCAGGCTGATTCACTCTGACAGCAGAGAAGCAGTCAAATCGTTAAACGGGAGATTGCTTGATTTAAATGAAGAACTTGCTTCATCGATTGGAGATGCCAGTCAGCTTTATGGCCCAGGAGTGGTTTCTGTCCATGGAGGTGCAAGATCATCAGAGAGGAACGACTCTTGGTCTGCAGATGCTTCTTCTCTTCCAGTTTTGGAAACAAAATCTGGACTTTCTGATCCGCTCTCAAAATTAAGCCTCTCCACAGCTCCCCATGAACCCACAGATCCCCATGCCAATGCTCCCAGTGTTGTCAATGCTCCCAGTGTTGCCAATGCTCCCAGTGTTGCCAATGCTCCCAGTGTTGCCAATGCTCCCAGTGTTGCCAATGCTCCCAGTGTTGCCAATGCTCCCAGTGTTGCCAATGCTCCAAGTGTTGCCAATGCTCCCAGTGTTGCCAATGCTCCCAGTGTTGCCAATGCTCCCAGTGTTGCCAATGCTCCCAGTGTTGCCAATGCTCCCAGTGTTGCCAATGCTCCCAGTGTTGCCAATGCTCCCAGTGTTGCCAATGCTCCCAGTGTTGCCAATGCTCCCAGTGTTGCCAATGCTCCCAGTGTTGCCAATGCTCCCAGTGTTGCCAATGCTCCCAGTGTTGCCAATGCTCCCAGTGTTGCCAATGCTCCCAGTGTTGCCAATGCTCCCAGTGTTGCCAATGCTCCCAGTGTTGTCAATGCTCCCAGTGTTGCCAATGCTCCCAGTGTTGCCAATGCTCCCAGTGTTGCCAATGCTCCCAGTGTTGCCAATGCTCCCAGTGTTGCCAATGCCCCAAATGTTGCCAATGCCCCAAATGTCCAACTTCCTCCATGCTCCAAATGTCCAACTTCCCCCATGCTTCAAATCCCAACTTCCCCCATGCTTCAAATCCCAACTTCCCCCATGCTTCAAATCCCAACTTCCCCCATGCTTCAAATCCCAACTTCCCCATGCTTCAAATCCCAACTTCCTCCATGCTTCAAATCCCAACTTCCTCCATGCTTCAAATCCCAACTTCCCCATGCTTCAAATCCCAACTTCCTCCATGCTTCAAATCCCAACTTCCTCCATGCTCCAAATCCCAACTTCCTCCATGCTCCAAATCCCAACTTCCCCCTGGCTTCAAATCCCAACTTCCCCCTGGCTTCAAATCCCAACTTCCCCCTGGCTTCAAATCCCAACTTCCCCCTGGCTTCAAATCCCCACTTCCCCCTGGCTTCAAATCCCCACTTCCCACTGGCTCAAAATCCCCACTTCCCACTGGCTTCAAATCCCCACTTCCCCCTGGCTTCAAATCCCCACTTCCCCCAGGCTTCAAATCCCCACTTCCCCTAGGCTTCAAATCCCCACTTCCCCCAGGCTTCAAATCCCCACTTCCCCCAGGCTTCAAATCCCCACTTCCCCCAGGCTTCAAATCCCCACTTCCCCCAGGCTTCAAATCCCCACTTCCCCCAGGCTTCAAATCCCCACTTCCCCCAGGCTTCAAATCCCCACTTCCCCCAGGCTCCAAATCCTCATTTCCCCCAGGCTCCCAACTTCCCCCAGGCTCCCAACTTCCCCCAGGCTCCCAACTTCCCCCAGGCTCTCAACTTCCCCCAGGCTCTCAACTTCCCCCAGGCTCCCAACTTCCCCCAGGCTCCCAACTTCCCCCAGGCTCCCAACTTCCCCCAGGCTCCAAACTTCCCCCAGGCTCCCAACTTCCCCCAGGCTCACAACTTCCCCCAGGCTCACAACTTCCCCCAGGCTCACAACTTCCCCCAGCCTCACAACTTCCCCCAGGCTCACAACTTCCCCCAGGCTCGCAACTTCCCCCAGGCTCACAACTTCCCCCGGGCTCACAACTTCCCCCAGGCTCACAACTTCCCCCAGGCTCACAACTTCACCCAGGCTCACAACTTCCCCCAGGCTCACAACTTCCCCCAGGCTCACAACTTCCCCCAGGCTCACAACTTCCCCCAGGTTCACAATTTCCCCCAGGCTCACAATTTCCCCCAGGCTCACAACTTCCCCCAGGTTCACAACTTCCCCCAGGTTCACAACTTCCCCCAGGCTCACAACTTCCCCCAGGCTCACAACTTCCCCCAGGCTCCCAACTTCCCCCAGGCTCCCAACTTCCCCCAGGCTCCCAACTTCCCCCAGGCTCCCAACTTCCCCCAGGCTCCCAACTTCCCCCAGGCTCCCAACTTCCCCCGGGCTCCCAACTTCCCCCGGGCTCCCAACTTCCCCCGGGCTCCCAACTTCCCCCGGGCTCCCAACTTCCCCCAGGCTCCCAACTTCCCCAAGGCTCCCAACTTCCCCCAGGCTCACAACTTCACCCAGGCTCACAACTTCTCCCAGGCTCACAACATCTCCCAGGCTCACAACTTCTCCCAGGCTCACAACTTCTCCCAGGCTCACAACTTCTCCCAGGCTCACAACTTCTCCCAGGCTCACAACTTCCCCCAGGCTCACAACTTCCCCCAGGCTCACAACTTCCCCCAGGCTCACAACTTCCCCCAGGCTCACAACTTCCCCCAGGCTCACAACTTCCCCCAGGCTCACAACTTCCCCCAGGCTCACAACTTCCCCCAGGCTCACAACTTCCCCCAGGCTCACAACTTCCCCCAGGCTCACAACTTCCCCCAGGCTCACAACTTCCCCCAGGCTCACAACTTCCCCCAGGCTCACAACTTCCCCCAGGCTCACAACTTCCTCCAGGCTCCCAACTTCCCCCAGGCTCCCAACTTCCCCCAGGCTCCCAACTTCCCCCAGGCTCCCAACTTCCCCCAGGCTCCCAACTTCCCCCAGGCTCCCAACTTCCCCCGGGCTCCCAACTTCCCCCAGGCTCCCAACTTCCCCCAGGCTCCCAACTTCCCCCAGGCTCCCAACTTCCCCCAGGCTCCCAACTTCCCCCAGGCTCACAACTTCCCCCAGGCTCACAACTTCCCCCAGGCTCACAACTTCCCCCAGGCTCACAACTTCCCCCAGGCTCACAACTTTCTCCAGGCTCACAACTTTCTCCAGGCTCACAACTTTCTCCAGGCTCAACTCCTTCCCCAGGCTCAACTCCTTCCCCAGGCTCAACACTTTCCCCAGGCTGAACACTTTCCCCAGGCTGAACACTTTCCCCAGGCTCAACACTTTCCCCAGGCTCAACACTTTCCCCAGGCTCAACACTTTCCCCAGGCTCAACACTTTCCCCAGGCTCAACACTTTCCCCATGCTCAACACTTTCCCCAGGCTCAACACTTTCCCCAGGCTCAACACTTTCCCCAGGCTCAACACTTTCCCCAGGCTCAGCACTTTCCCCAGGCTCAACACTTTCCCCATGCTCAACACTTTCCCCAGGCTCAACACTTTCCCCATGCTCAACACTTTCCCCAGGCTCAACACTTTCCCCAGGCTCAACACTTTCCCCAGGCTCAACACTTTCCCCAGGCTCAACACTTTCCCCAGGCTCAACACTTTCCCCAGGCTCAACACTTTCCCCAGGCTCAACACTTTCCCCAGGCTCAACCCTTTCCCCAGGCTCAACACTTTCCCCAGGCTCAACACTTTCCCCAGGCTCAACACTTTCCCCAGGCTCAACACTTTCCCCAGGCTCAACACTTTCCCCAGGCTCAACACTTTCCCCAGGCTCAACACTTTCCCCAGGCTCAACACTTTCCCCAGGCTCAACACTTTCCCCAGGCTCAACACTTTCCCCAGGCTCAACACTTTCCCCAGGCTCAACACTTTCCCCAGGCTCAACACTTTCCCCAGGCTCAACACTTTCCCCAGGCTCAACACTTTCCCCAGGCTCAACACTTTCCCCAGGCTCAACACTTTCCCCAGGCTCAACACTTTCCCCAGGCTCAACACTTTCCCCAGGCTCAACACTTTCCCCAGGCTCAACACTTTCCCCAGGCTCAACACTTTCCCCAGGCTCAACACTTTCCCCAGGCTCAACACTTTCCCCAGGCTCAACACTTTCCCCAGGCTCAACACTTTCCCCAGGCTCAACACTTTCCCCAGGCTCAACACTTTCCCCAGGCTCAACACTTTCCCCAGGCTCAACACTTTCCCCAGGCTCAACACTTTCCCCAGGCTCAACACTTTCCCCAGGCTCAACACTTTCCCCAGGCTCAACACTTTCTCCAGGCTCAACACTTTCTCCAGGCTCAACACTTTCTCCAGGCTCAACACTTTCCCCAGGCTCAACACTTTCCCCAGGCTCAACACTTTCCCCAGGCTCAACACTTTCCCCAGGCTCAACACTTTCCCCAGGCTCAACACTTTCCCCAGGCTCAACACTTTCCCCAGGCTCAACACTTTCCCCAGGCTCAACACTTTCCCCAGGCTCAACACTTTCCCCAGGCTCAACACTTTCCCCAGGCTCAACACTTTCCCCAGGCTCAACACTTTCCCCAGGCTCAACACTTTCCCCAGGCTCAACACTTTCCCCAGGCTCAACACTTTCCCCAGGCTCACAACTTTCCCCAGGCTCACAACTTTCCCCAGGCTCACAACTTTCCCCAGGCTCACAACTTTCCCCAGGCTCACAACTTTCCCCAGGCTCACAACTTTCCCCAGGCTCACAACTTTCCCCAGGCTCACAACTTTCCCCAGGCTCACAACTTTCCCCAGGCTCACAACTTTCCCCAGGCTCACAACTTTCCCCAGGCTCACAACTTTCCCCAGGCTCACAACTTTCCCCAGGCTCACAACTTTCCCCAGGCTCACAACTTTCCCCAGGCTCACAACTTTCCCCAGGCTCACAACTTTCCCCAGGCTCACAACTTTCCCCAGGCTCACAACTTTCCCCAGGCTCACAACTTTCCCCAGGCTCACAATTTTCCCCAGGCTCACAATTTTCCCCAGGCTCACAATTTTCCCCAGGCTCACAACTTTCCCCAGGCTCACAATTTTCCCCAGGCTCACAACTTTCCCCAGGCTCACCACTTTCCCCAGGCTCACAACTTTCCCCAGGCTCACAACTTTCCCCAGGCTCACAACTTTCCCCAGGCTCACAACTTTCCCCAGGCTCACAACTTTCCCCAGGCTCACAACTTCCACCAGGCTCACAACTTCCACCAGGCTCACAACTTCCACCAGGCTCACAACTTCCACCAGGCTCACAACTTCCACCAGGCTCACAACTTCCACCAGGCTCACAACTTTCTCCAGGCTCACAACTTTCTCCAGGCTCACAACTTTCTCCAGGCTCACAACTTTCTCCAGGCTCAACACTTTCTCCAGGCTCACAACTTTCTCCAGGCTCAACACTTTCTCCAGGCTCAACACTTTCTCCAGGCTCACAACTTTCTCCAGGCTCAACACTTTCTCCAGGCTCAACACTCTCTCCAGGCTCAACACTTTCTCCAGGCTCAACACTTTCTCCAGGCTCAACACTTTCTCCAGGCTCAACACTTTCTCCAGGCTCAACACTTTCTCCAGGCTCAACACTTTCTCCAGGCTCAACACTTTCTCCAGGCTCAACACTTTCTCCAGGCTCAACACTTTCCCCAGGCTCAACACTTTCCCCAGGCTCAACACTTTCCCCAGGCTCAACACTTTCCCCAGGCTCAACACTTTCCCCAGGCTCAACACTTTCCCCAGGCTCAACACTTTCCCCAGGCTCAACACTTTCCCCAGGCTCAACACTTTCCCCAGGCTCAACACTTTCCCCAGGCTCAACACTTTCCCCAGGCTCAACACTTTCCCCAGGCTCAACACTTTCCCCAGGCTCAACACTTTCCCCAGGCTCAACACTTTCCCCAGGCTCAACACTTTCCCCAGGCTCAACACTTTCCCCAGGCTCAACACTTTCCCCAGGCTCAACACTTTCCCCAGGCTCAACACTTTCCCCAGGCTCAACACTTTCCCCAGGCTCAACACTTTCCCCAGGCTCAACACTTTCCCCAGGCTCAACACTTTTCCCAGGCTCAACACTTTCCCAGGCTCAACACTTTTCCCAGGCTCAACACTTTTCCCAGGCTCAACACTTTTCCCAGGCTCAACACTTTTCCCAGGCTCAACACTTTTCCCAGGCTCAACACTTTTCCCAGGCTCAACACTTTTCCCAGGCTCAACACTTTTCCCAGGCTCAACACTTTTCCCAGGCTCAACACTTTTCCCAGGCTCAACACTTTTCCCAGGCTCAACACTTTTCCCAGGCTCAACACTTTTCCCAGGCTCAACACTTTTCCCAGGCTCAACACTTTTCCCAGGCTCAACACTTTTCCCAGGCTCAACACTTTTCCCAGGCTCAACACTTTTCCCAGGCTCAACACTTTTCCCAGGCTCAACACTTTTCCCAGGCTCAACACTTTTCCCAGGCTCAACACTTTTCCCAGGCTCAACACTTTTCCCAGGCTCAACACTTTTCCCAGGCTCAACACTTTTCCCAGGCTCAACACTTTTCCCAGGCTCAACACTTTTCCCAGGCTCAACACTTTTCCCAGGCTCAACACTTTTCCCAGGCTCAACACTTTTCCCAGGCTCAACACTTTTCCCAGGCTCAACACTTTTCCCAGGCTCAACACTTTTCCCAGGCTCAACACTTTTCCCAGGCTCAACACTTTTCCCAGGCTCAACACTTTTCCCAGGCTCAACACTTTTCCCAGGCTCAACACTTTTCCCAGGCTCAACACTTTTCCCAGGCTCAACACTTTTCCCAGGCTCAACACTTTTCCCAGGCTCAACACTTTTCCCAGGCTCAACACTTTTCCCAGGCTCAACACTTTTCCCAGGCTCAACACTTTTCCCAGGCTCAACACTTTTCCCAGGCTCAACACTTTTCCCAGGCTCAACACTTTTCCCAGGCTCAACACTTTTCCCAGGCTCAACACTTTTCCCAGGCTCAACACTTTTCCCAGGCTCAACACTTTTCCCAGGCTCAACACTTTTCCCAGGCTCAACACTTTTCCCAGGCTCAACACTTTTCCCAGGCTCAACACTTTTCCCAGGCTCAACACTTTTCCCAGGCTCAACACTTTTCCCAGGCTCAACACTTTTCCCAGGCTCAACACTTTTCCCAGGCTCAACACTTTTCCCAGGCTCAACACTTTTCCCAGGCTCAACACTTTTCCCAGGCTCAACACTTTTCCCAGGCTCAACACTTTTCCCAGGCTCAACACTTTTCCCAGGCTCAACACTTTTCCCAGGCTCAACACTTTTCCCAGGCTCAACACTTTTCCCAGGCTCAACACTTTTCCCAGGCTCAACACTTTTCCCAGGCTCAACACTTTTCCCAGGCTCAACACTTTTCCCAGGCTCAACACTTTTCCCAGGCTCAACACTTTTCCCAGGCTCAACACTTTTCCCAGGCTCAACACTTTTCCCAGGCTCAACACTTTTCCCAGGCTCAACACTTTTCCCAGGCTCAACACTTTTCCCAGGCTCAACACTTTTCCCAGGCTCAACACTTTTCCCAGGCTCAACACTTTTCCCAGGCTCAACACTTTTCCCAGGCTCAACACTTTTCCCAGGCTCAACACTTTTCCCAGGCTCAACACTTTTCCCAGGCTCAACACTTTTCCCAGGCTCAACACTTTTCCCAGGCTCAACACTTTTCCCAGGCTCAACACTTTTCCCAGGCTCAACACTTTTCCCAGGCTCAACACTTTTCCCAGGCTCAACACTTTTCCCAGGCTCAACACTTTTCCCAGGCTCAACACTTTTCCCAGGCTCAACACTTTTCCCAGGCTCAACACTTTTCCCAGGCTCAACACTTTTCCCAGGCTCAACACTTTTCCCTGGCTCAACACTTTTCCCTGGCTCAACACTTTTCCCTGGCTCAACACTTTTCCCTGGCTCAACACTTTTCCCTGGCTCAACACTTTTCCCTGGCTCAACACTTTTCCCTGGCTCAACACTTTTCCCTGGCTCAACACTTTTCCCTGGCTCAACACTTTTCCCTGGCTCAACACTTTTCCCTGGCTCAACACTTTTCCCTGGCTCAACACTTTTCCCTGGCTCAACACTTTTCCCTGGCTCAACACTTTTCCCTGGCTCAACACTTTTCCCTGGCTCAACACTTTTCCCTGGCTCAACACTTTTCCCAGGCTCAACACTTTTCCCAGGCTCAACACTTTTCCCAGGCTCAACACTTTTCCCAGGCTCAACACTTTTCCCAGGCTCAACACTTTTCCCAGGCTCAACACTTTTCCCAGGCTCAACACTTTTCCCAGGCTCAACACTTTTCCCAGGCTCAACACTCTTCCCAGGCTCAACACTCTTCCCAGGCTCAACACTCTTCCCAGGGCTCAACACTCTTCCCAGGCTCAACACTCTTCCCAGGCTCAACACTCTTCCCAGGCTCAACACTCTTCCCAGGCTCAACACTCTTCCCAGGCTCAACACTTTTCCCAGGCTCAACACTTTTCCAGGCTCAACACTTTTCCCAGGCTCAACACTTTTCCCAGGCTCAACACTTTTCCCAGGCTCAACACTTTTCCCAGGCTCAACACTTTTCCCAGGCTCAACACTTTTCCCAGGCTCAACACTTTTCCCAGGCTCAACACTTTTCCCAGGCTCAACACTTTTCCCAGGCTCAACACTTTTCCCAGGCTCAACACTTTTCCCAGGCTCAACACTTTTCCCAGGCTCAACACTTTTCCCAGGCTCAACACTTTTCCCAGGCTCAACACTTTTCCCTGGCTCAACACTTTTCCCTGGCTCAACACTTTTCCCTGGCTCAACACTTTTCCCTGGCTCAACACTTTTCCCTGGCTCAACACTTTTCCCTGGCTCAACACTTTTCCCTGGCTCAACACTTTTCCCTGGCTCAACACTTTTCCCTGGCTCAACACTTTTCCCTGGCTCAACACTTTTCCCTGGCTCAACACTTTTCCCTGGCTCAACACTTTTCCCTGGCTCAACACTTTTCCCTGGCTCAACACTTTTCCCTGGCTCAACACTTTTCCCTGGCTCAACACTTTTCCCTGGCTCAACACTTTTCCCTGGCTCAACACTTTTCCCTGGCTCAACACTTTTCCCTGGCTCAACACTTTTCCCTGGCTCAACACTTTTCCCTGGCTCAACACTTTTCCCTGGCTCAACACTTTTCCCTGGCTCAACACATTCCCCTGGCTCAACACTTTCCCCTGGCTCAACACTTTCCCCTGGCTCAACACTTTCCCCAGGTTCAACACTTTCCCCAGGCTCAACACTTTCCCCAGGCTCAACACTTTCCCCAGGCTCAACACTTTCCCCAGGCTCAACACTTTCCCCAGGCTCAACACTTTCTCCAGGCTCAACACTTTCTCCAGGCTCAACACTTTCCCCAGGCTCAACACTTTCTCCAGGCTCAACACTTTCTCCAGGCTCAACACTTTCTCCAGGCTCAACACTTTCTCCAGGCTCAACACTTTCTCCAGGCTCAACACTTTCTCCAGGCTCAACACTTTCTCCAGGCTCAACACTTTCTCCAGGCTCAACACTTTCTCCAGGCTCAACACTTTCTCCAGGCTCAACACTTTCTCCAGGCTCAACACTTTCTCCAGGCTCAACACTTTCTCCAGGCTCAACACTTTCTCCAGGCTCAACACTTTCTCCAGGCTCAACACTTTCTCCAGGCTCAACACTTTCTCCAGGCTCAACACTTTCTCCAGGCTCAACACTTTCTCCAGGCTCAACACTTTCTCCAGGCTCAACACTTTCTCCAGGCTCAACACTTTCTCCAGGCTCAACACTTTCTCCAGGCTCAACACTTTCTCCAGGCTCAACACTTTCTCCAGGCTCAACACTTTCTCCAGGCTCAACACTTTCTCCAGGCTCAACACTTTCTCCAGGCTCAACACTTTCTCCAGGCTCAACACTTTCTCCAGGCTCAACACTTTCTCCAGGCTCAACACTTTCTCCAGGCTCAACACTTTCTCCAGGCTCAACACTTTCTCCAGGCTCAACACTTTCTCCAGGCTCAACACTTTCTCCAGGCTCAACACTTTCTCCAGGCTCAACACTTTCTCCAGGCTCAACACTTTCTCCAGGCTCAACACTTTCTCCAGGCTCAACACTTTCTCCAGGCTCAACACTTTCTCCAGGCTCAACACTTTCTCCAGGCTCAACACTTTCTCCAGGCTCAACACTTTCTCCAGGCTCAACACTTTCTCCAGGCTCAACACTTTCTCCAGGCTCAACACTTTTCCCAGGCTCAACACTTTTCCCAGGCTCAACACTTTTCCCAGGCTCAACACTTTTCCCAGGCTCAACACTTTTCCCAGGCTCAACACTTTTCCCAGGCTCAACACTTTTCCCAGGCTCAACACTTTTCCCAGGCTCAACACTTTTCCCAGGCTCAACACTTTTCCCAGGCTCAACACTTTTCCCAGGCTCAACACTTTTCCCAGGCTCAACACTTTTCCCAGGCTCAACACTTTTCCCAGGCTCAACACTTTTCCCAGGCTCAACACTTTTCCCAGGCTCAACACTTTTCCCAGGCTCAACACTTTTCCCAGGCTCAACACTTTTCCCAGGCTCAACACTTTTCCCAGGCTCAACACTTTTCCCAGGCTCAACACTTTTCCCAGGCTCAACACTTTTCCCAGGCTCAACACTTTTCCCAGGCTCAACACTTTTCCCAGGCTCAACACTTTTCCCAGGCTCAACACTTTTCCCAGGCTCAACACTTTTCCCAGGCTCAACACTTTTCCCAGGCTCAACACTTTTCCCAGGCTCAACACTTTTCCCAGGCTCAACACTTTTCCCAGGCTCAACACTTTTCCCAGGCTCAACACTTTTCCCAGGCTCAACACTTTTCCCAGGCTCAACACTTTTCCCAGGCTCAACACTTTTCCCAGGCTCAACACTTTTCCCAGGCTCAACACTTTTCCCAGGCTCAACACTTTTCCCAGGCTCAACACTTTTGCCAGGCTCAACACTTTTCCCAGGCTCAACACTTTTCCCAGGCTCAACACTTTTCCCAGGCTCAACACTTTTCCCAGGCTCAACACTTTTCCCAGGCTCAACACTTTTCCCAGGCTCAACACTTTTCCCAGGCTCAACACTTTTCCCTGGCTCAACACTTTTCCCTGGCTCAACACTTTTCCCTGGCTCAACACTTTTCCCTGGCTCAACACTTTTCCCGGGCTCAACACTTTTCCCTGGCTCAACACTTTTCCCGGGCTCAACACTTTTCCCGGGCTCAACACTTTTCCCGGGCTCAACACTTTCCCCTGGCTCAACACTTTTCCCGGGCTCAACACTTTCCCCTGGCTCAACACTTTTCCCGGGCTCAACACTTTTCCCGGGCTCAACACTTTTCCCGGGCTCAACACTTTTCCCGGGCTCAACACTTTTCCCGGGCTCAACACTTTTCCCGGGCTCAACACTTTTCCCGGGCTCAACACTTTTCCCGGGCTCAACACTTTTCCCGGGCTCAACACTTTTCCCGGGCTCAACACTTTTCCCGGGCTCAACACTTTTCCCGGGCTCAACACTTTTCCCGGGCTCAACACTTTTCCCGGGCTCAACACTTTTCCCGGGCTCAACACTTTTCCCGGGCTCAACACTTTTCCCGGGCTCAACACTTTTCCCGGGCTCAACACTTTTCCCGGGCTCAACACTTTTCCCGGGCTCAACACTTTTCCCGGGCTCAACACTTTTCCCGGGCTCAACACTTTTCCCGGGCTCAACACTTTTCCCGGGCTCAACACTTTTCCCGGGCTCAACACTTTTCCCGGGCTCAACACTTTTCCCGGGCTCAACACTTTTCCCGGGCTCAACACTTTTCCCGGGCTCAACACTTTTCCCGGGCTCAACACTTTTCCCGGGCTCAACACTTTTCCCGGGCTCAACACTTTTCCCGGGCTCAACACTTTTCCCGGGCTCAACACTTTTCCCGGGCTCAACACTTTTCCCGGGCTCAACACTTTTCCCGGGCTCAACACTTTCTCCGGGCTCAACACTTTCTCCAGGCTCAACACTTTCTCCAGGCTCAACACTTTCTCCAGGCTCAACACTTTCCCCAGGCTCAACACTTTCCCCAGGCTCAACACTTTCCCAAGGCTCAACACTTTCCCAAGGCTCAACACTTTCCCCTGGCTCAACACTTTCCCCTGGCTCAACACTTTCCCCTGGCTCAACACTTTTCCCGGGCTCAACACTTTTCCCGGGCTCAACACTTTTCCCGGGCTCAACACTTTTCCCGGGCTCAACACTTTTCCCGGGCTCAACACTTTTCCCGGGCTCGACACTTTTCCCGGGCTCGACACTTTTCCCGGGCTCGACACTTTTCCCGGGCTCGACACTTTTCCCGGGCTCGACACTTTTCCCGGGCTCAACACTTTTCCCGGGCTCAACACTTTTCCCGGGCTCAACACTTTTCCCGGGCTCAACACTTTTCCCGGGCTCAACACTTTTCCCGGGCTCAACACTTTTCCCGGGCTCAACACTTTTCCCGGGCTCAACACTTTTCCCGGGCTCAACACTTTTCCCGGGCTCAACACTTTTCCCGGGCTCAACACTTTTCCCGGGCTCAACACTTTTCCCGGGCTCAACACTTTTCCCGGGCTCAACACTTTTCCCGGGCTCAACACTTTTCCCGGGCTCAACACTTTTCCCGGGCTCAACACTTTTCCCGGGCTCAACACTTTTCCCGGGCTCAACACTTTTCCCGGGCTCAACACTTTTCCCTGGCTCAACACTTTTCCCTGGCTCAACACTTTTCCCTGGCTCAACACTTTTCCCGGGCTCAACACTTTTCCCGGGCTCAACACTTTTCCCGGGCTCAACACTTTTCCCGGGCTCAACACTTTTCCCGGGCTCAACACTTTTCCCGGGCTCAACACTTTTCCCGGGCTCAACACTTTTCCCGGGCTCAACACTTTTCCCGGGCTCAACACTTTTCCCGGGCTCAACACTTTTCCCGGGCTCAACACTTTTCCCGGGCTCAACACTTTTCCCGGGCTCAACACTTTTCCCGGGCTCAACACTTTTCCCGGGCTCAACACTTTTCCCGGGCTCAACACTTTTCCCGGGCTCAACACTTTTCCCGGGCTCAACACTTTTCCCGGGCTCAACACTTTTCCCGGGCTCAACACTTTTCCCGGGCTCAACACTTTTCCCGGGCTCAACACTTTTCCCGGGCTCAACACTTTTCCCGGGCTCAACACTTTTCCCGGGCTCAACACTTTTCCCGGGCTCAACACTTTTCCCGGGCTCAACACTTTTCCCGGGCTCAACACTTTTCCCGGGCTCAACACTTTTCCCGGGCTCAACACTTTTCCCGGGCTCAACACTTTTCCCGGGCTCAACACTTTTCCCGGGCTCAACACTTTTCCCGGGCTCAACACTTTTCCCGGGCTCAACACTTTCCCCAGGCTCAACACTTTCCCCAGGCTCAACACTTTCCCCAGGCTCAACACTTTCCCCAGGCTCAACACTTTCCCCAGGCTCAACACTTTCCCCAGGCTCAACACTTTCCCCAGGCTCAACACTTTCCCCAGGCTCAACACTTTCCCCAGGCTCAACACTTTCCCCAGGCTCAACACTTTCCCCAGGCTCAACACTTTCCCCAGGCTCACAACTTTCCCCAGGCTCACAACTTTCCCCAGGCTCACAACTTTCCCCAGGCTCACAACTTTCCCCAGGCTCACAACTTTCCCCAGGCTCACAACTTTCCCCAGGCTCACAACTTTCCCCAGGCTCACAACTTTCCCCAGGCTCACAACTTTCCCCAGGCTCACAACTTTCCCCAGGCTCACAACTTTCCCCAGGCTCACAACTTTCCCCAGGCTCACAACTTTCCCCAGGCTCACAACTTTCCCCAGGCTCACAACTTTCCCCAGGCTCACAACTTTCCCCAGGCTCACAACTTTCCCCAGGCTCACAACTTTCCCCAGGCTCACAATTTTCCCCAGGCTCACAATTTTCCCCAGGCTCACAATTTTCCCCAGGCTCACAATTTTCCCCAGGCTCACAACTTTCCCCAGGCTCACAACTTTCCCCAGGCTCACAACTTTCCCCAGGCTCACAACTTTCCCCAGGCTCACAACTTTCCCCAGGCTCACAACTTTCCCCAGGCTCACAACTTTCCCCAGGCTCACAACTTTCCCCAGGCTCACAACTTCCACCAGGCTCACAACTTCCACCAGGCTCACAACTTCCACCAGGCTCACAACTTCCACCAGGCTCACAACTTCCACCAGGCTCACAACTTCCACCAGGCTCACAACTTTCTCCAGGCTCACAACTTTCTCCAGGCTCACAACTTTCTCCAGGCTCACAACTTTCTCCAGGCTCAACACTTTCTCCAGGCTCAACACTTTCTCCAGGCTCAACACTTTCTCCAGGCTCAACACTTTCTCCAGGCTCACAACTTTCTCCAGGCTCAACACTCTCTCCAGGCTCAACACTCTCTCCAGGCTCAACACTTTCTCCAGGCTCAACACTTTCTCCAGGCTCAACACTTTCTCCAGGCTCAACACTTTCTCCAGGCTCAACACTTTCTCCAGGCTCAACACTTTCTCCAGGCTCAACACTTTCTCCAGGCTCAACACTTTCTCCAGGCTCAACACTTTCTCCAGGCTCAACACTTTCTCCAGGCTCAACACTTTCTCCAGGCTCAACACTTTCTCCAGGCTCAACACTTTCTCCAGGCTCAACACTTTCTCCAGGCTCAACACTTTCTCCAGGCTCAACACTTTCTCCAGGCTCAACACTTTCTCCAGGCTCAACACTTTCTCCAGGCTCAACACTTTCTCCAGGCTCAACACTTTCTCCAGGCTCAACACTTTCTCCAGGCTCAACACTTTCCCCAGGCTCAACACTTTCTCCAGGCTCAACACTTTCTCCAGGCTCAACACTTTCCCCAGGCTCAACACTTTCCCCAGGCTCAACACTTTCCCCAGGCTCAACACTTTCCCCAGGCTCAACACTTTCCCCAGGCTCAACACTTTCCCCAGGCTCAACACTTTCCCCAGGCTCAACACTTTCCCCAGGCTCAACACTTTCCCCAGGCTCAACACTTTCCCCAGGCTCAACACTTTCCCCAGGCTCAACACTTTCCCCAGGCTCAACACTTTCCCCAGGCTCAACACTTTCCCCAGGCTCAACACTTTCCCCAGGCTCAACACTTTCCCCAGGCTCAACACTTTCCCCAGGCTCAACACTTTTCCCAGGCTCAACACTTTTCCCAGGCTCAACACTTTTCCCAGGCTCAACACTTTTCCCAGGCTCAACACTTTTCCCAGGCTCAACACTTTTCCCAGGCTCAACACTTTTCCCAGGCTCAACACTTTTCCCAGGCTCAACACTTTTCCCAGGCTCAACACTTTTCCCAGGCTCAACACTTTTCCCAGGCTCAACACTTTTCCCAGGCTCAACACTTTTCCCAGGCTCAACACTTTTCCCAGGCTCAACACTTTTCCCAGGCTCAACACTTTTCCCAGGCTCAACACTTTTCCCAGGCTCAACACTTTTCCCAGGCTCAACACTTTTCCCAGGCTCAACACTTTTCCCAGGCTCAACACTTTTCCCAGGCTCAACACTTTTCCCAGGCTCAACACTTTTCCCAGGCTCAACACTTTTCCCAGGCTCAACACTTTTCCCAGGCTCAACACTTTTCCCAGGCTCAACACTTTTCCCAGGCTCAACACTTTTCCCAGGCTCAACACTTTTCCCAGGCTCAACACTTTTCCCAGGCTCAACACTTTTCCCAGGCTCAACACTTTTCCCAGGCTCAACACTTTTCCCAGGCTCAACACTTTTCCCAGGCTCAACACTTTTCCCAGGCTCAACACTTTTCCCAGGCTCAACACTTTTCCCAGGCTCAACACTTTTCCCAGGCTCAACACTTTTCCCAGGCTCAACACTTTTCCCAGGCTCAACACTTTTCCCAGGCTCAACACTTTTCCCAGGCTCAACACTTTTCCCAGGCTCAACACTTTTCCCAGGCTCAACACTTTTCCCAGGCTCAACACTTTTCCCAGGCTCAACACTTTTCCCAGGCTCAACACTTTTCCCAGGCTCAACACTTTTCCCAGGCTCAACACTTTTCCCAGGCTCAACACTTTTCCCAGGCTCAACACTTTTCCCAGGCTCAACACTTTTCCCAGGCTCAACACTTTTCCCAGGCTCAACACTTTTCCCAGGCTCAACACTTTTCCCAGGCTCAACACTTTTCCCAGGCTCAACACTTTTCCCAGGCTCAACACTTTTCCCAGGCTCAACACTTTTCCCAGGCTCAACACTTTTCCCAGGCTCAACACTTTTCCCAGGCTCAACACTTTTCCCAGGCTCAACACTTTTCCCAGGCTCAACACTTTTCCCAGGCTCAACACTTTTCCCAGGCTCAACACTTTTCCCAGGCTCAACACTTTTCCCAGGCTCAACACTTTTCCCAGGCTCAACACTTTTCCCAGGCTCAACACTTTTCCCAGGCTCAACACTTTTCCCAGGCTCAACACTTTTCCCAGGCTCAACACTTTTCCCAGGCTCAACACTTTTCCCAGGCTCAACACTTTTCCCAGGCTCAACACTTTTCCCAGGCTCAACACTTTTCCCAGGCTCAACACTTTTCCCAGGCTCAACACTTTTCCCTGGCTCAACACTTTTCCCTGGCTCAACACTTTTCCCTGGCTCAACACTTTTCCCTGGCTCAACACTTTTCCCTGGCTCAACACTTTTCCCTGGCTCAACACTTTTCCCTGGCTCAACACTTTTCCCTGGCTCAACACTTTTCCCTGGCTCAACACTTTTCCCTGGCTCAACACTTTTCCCTGGCTCAACACTTTTCCCTGGCTCAACACTTTTCCCTGGCTCAACACTTTTCCCTGGCTCAACACTTTTCCCTGGCTCAACACTTTTCCCTGGCTCAACACTTTTCCCTGGCTCAACACTTTTCCCTGGCTCAACACTTTTCCCTGGCTCAACACTTTTCCCTGGCTCAACACTTTTCCCTGGCTCAACACTTTTCCCTGGCTCAACACTTTTCCCTGGCTCAACACTTTTCCCTGGCTCAACACTTTTCCCTGGCTCAACACTTTTCCCTGGCTCAACACTTTTCCCTGGCTCAACACTTTTCCCTGGCTCAACACTTTTCCCTGGCTCAACACTTTTCCCTGGCTCAACACTTTTCCCAGGCTCAACACTTTTCCCAGGCTCAACACTTTTCCCAGGCTCAACAATTTTCCCAGGCTCAACACTTTTCCCAGGCTCAACACTTTTCCCAGGCTCAACACTTTTCCCAGGCTCAACACTTTTCCCAGGCTCAACACTTTTCCCAGGCTCAACACTTTTCCCAGGCTCAACACTCTTCCCAGGCTCAACACTCTTCCCAGGCTCAACACTCTTCCCAGGCTCAACACTCTTCCCAGGCTCAACACTCTTCCCAGGCTCAACACTCTTCCCAGGCTCAACACTCTTCCCAGGCTCAACACTCTTCCCAGGCTCAACACTCTTCCCAGGCTCAACACTCTTCCCAGGCTCAACACTTTTCCCAGGCTCAACACTTTTCCCAGGCTCAACACTTTTCCCAGGCTCAACACTTTTCCCAGGCTCAACACTTTTCCCAGGCTCAACACTTTTCCCTGGCTCAACACTTTTCCCTGGCTCAACACTTTTCCCAGGCTCAACACTTTTCCCAGGCTCAACACTTTTCCCAGGCTCAACACTTTTCCCAGGCTCAACACTTTTCCCAGGCTCAACACTTTTCCCAGGCTCAACACTTTTCGCAGGCTCAACACTTTTCCCAGGCTCAACACTTTTCGCAGGCTCAACACTTTTCGCAGGCTCAACACTTTCTCCAGGCTCAACACTTTCTCCAGGCTCAACACTTTCTCCAGGCTCAACACTTTCTCCAGGCTCAACACTTTCTCCAGGCTCAACACTTTCTCCAGGCTCAACACTTTCTCCAGGCTCAACACTTTCTCCAGGCTCAACACTTTCTCCAGGCTCAACACTTTCTCCAGGCTCAACACTTTCTCCAGGCTCAACACTTTTCCCAGGCTCAACACTTTTCCCAGGCTCAACACTTTTCCCAGGCTCAACACTTTTCCCAGGCTCAACACTTTTCCCAGGCTCAACACTTTTCCCAGGCTCAACACTTTTCCCAGGCTCAACACTTTTCCCAGGCTCAACACTTTTCCCAGGCTCAACACTTTTCCCAGGCTCAACACTTTTCCCAGGCTCAACACTTTTCCCAGGCTCAACACTTTTCCCAGGCTCAACACTTTTCCCAGGCTCAACACTTTTCCCAGGCTCAACACTTTTCCCAGGCTCAACACTTTTCCCAGGCTCAACACTTTTCCCAGGCTCAACACTTTTCCCAGGCTCAACACTTTTCCCAGGCTCAACACTTTTCCCAGGCTCAACACTTTTCCCAGGCTCAACACTTTTCCCAGGCTCAACACTTTTCCCAGGCTCAACACTTTTCCCAGGCTCAACACTTTTCCCAGGCTCAACACTTTTCCCAGGCTCAACACTTTTCCCAGGCTCAACACTTTTCCCAGGCTCAACACTTTTCCCAGGCTCAACACTTTTCCCAGGCTCAACACTTTTCCCAGGCTCAACACTTTTGCCAGGCTCAACACTTTTGCCAGGCTCAACACTTTTGCCAGGCTCAACACTTTTGCCAGGCTCAACACTTTTGCCAGGCTCAACACTTTTCCCAGGCTCAACACTTTTCCCAGGCTCAACACTTTTCCCAGGCTCAACACTTTTCCCAGGCTCAACACTTTTCCCAGGCTCAACACTTTTCCCAGGCTCAACACTTTTCCCAGGCTCAACACTTTTCCCTGGCTCAACACTTTTCCCTGGCTCAACACTTTTCCCTGGCTCAACACTTTTCCCTGGCTCAACACTTTTCCCTGGCTCAACACTTTTCCCTGGCTCAACACTTTTCCCTGGCTCAACACTTTTCCCTGGCTCAACACTTTTCCCTGGCTCAACACTTTTCCCTGGCTCAACACTTTTCCCTGGCTCAACACTTTTCCCTGGCTCAACACTTTTCCCTGGCTCAACACTTTTCCCTGGCTCAACACTTTTCCCTGGCTCAACACTTTTCCCTGGCTCAACACTTTTCCCTGGCTCAACACTTTTCCCTGGCTCAACACTTTTCCCTGGCTCAACACTTTTCCCTGGCTCAACACTTTTCCCTGGCTCAACACTTTTCCCTGGCTCAACACTTTTCCCTGGCTCAACACTTTTCCCTGGCTCAACACTTTTCCCTGGCTCAACACTTTTCCCTGGCTCAACACTTTTCCCTGGCTCAACACTTTTCCCTGGCTCAACACTTTTCCCTGGCTCAACACTTTTCCCTGGCTCAACACTTTCCCCTGGCTCAACACTTTCCCCTGGCTCAACACTTTCCCCTGGCTCAACACTTTCCCCTGGCTCAACACTTTTCCCAGGCTCAACACTTTTCCCAGGCTCAACACTTTTCCCAGGCTCAACACTTTTCCCAGGCTCAACACTTTTCCCTGGCTCAACACTTTTCCCTGGCTCAACACTTTTCCCGGGCTCAACACTTTTCCCGGGCTCAACACTTTTCCCGGGCTCAACACTTTTCCCGGGCTCAACACTTTTCCCTGGCTCAACACTTTTCCCGGGCTCAACACTTTTCCCGGGCTCAACACTTTTCCCGGGCTCAACACTTTTCCCGGGCTCAACACTTTTCCCGGGCTCAACACTTTTCCCGGGCTCAACACTTTTCCCGGGCTCAACACTTTTCCCGGGCTCAACACTTTTCCCGGGCTCAACACTTTTCCCGGGCTCAACACTTTTCCCGGGCTCAACACTTTTCCCGGGCTCAACACTTTTCCCGGGCTCAACACTTTTCCCGGGCTCAACACTTTTCCCGGGCTCAACACTTTTCCCGGGCTCAACACTTTTCCCGGGCTCAACACTTTTCCCGGGCTCAACACTTTTCCCAGGCTCAACACTTTTCCCAGGCTCAACACTTTTCCCAGGCTCAACACTTTTCCCAGGCTCAACACTTTTCCCAGGCTCAACACTTTTCCCAGGCTCAACACTTTTCCCAGGCTCAACACTTTTCCCAGGCTCAACACTTTTCCCAGGCTCAACACTTTTCCCAGGCTCAACACTTTTCCCAGGCTCAACACTTTTCCCAGGCTCAACACTTTTCCCAGGCTCAACACTTTTCCCAGGCTCAACACTTTTCCCTGGCTCAACACTTTTCCCTGGCTCAACACTTTTCCCTGGCTCAACACTTTTCCCTGGCTCAACACTTTTCCCTGGCTCAACACTTTTCCCTGGCTCAACACTTTTCCCTGGCTCAACACTTTTCCCTGGCTCAACACTTTCCCCTGGCTCAACACTTTTCCCAGGCTCAACACTTTTCCCAGGCTCAACACTTTTCCCAGGCTCAACACTTTTCCCAGGCTCAACACTTTTCCCAGGCTCAACACTTTTCCCAGGCTCAACACTTTTCCCTGGCTCAACACTTTTCCCTGGCTCAACACTTTTCCCTGGCTCAACACTTTTCCCGGGCTCAACACTTTTCCCTGGCTCAACACTTTTCCCGGGCTCAACACTTTTCCCTGGCTCAACACTTTTCCCTGGCTCAACACTTTTCCCTGGCTCAACACTTTTCCCGGGCTCAACACTTTTCCCGGGCTCAACACTTTTCCCGGGCTCAACACTTTTCCCGGGCTCAACACTTTTCCCGGGCTCAACACTTTTCCCGGGCTCAACACTTTTCCCGGGCTCAACACTTTTCCCGGGCTCAACACTTTTCCCGGGCTCAACACTTTTCCCGGGCTCAACACTTTTCCCGGGCTCAACACTTTTCCCGGGCTCAACACTTTTCCCGGGCTCAACACTTTTCCCGGGCTCAACACTTTTCCCGGGCTCAACACTTTTCCCGGGCTCAACACTTTTCCCGGGCTCAACACTTTTCCCGGGCTCAACACTTTTCCCGGGCTCAACACTTTTCCCGGGCTCAACACTTTTCCCGGGCTCAACACTTTTCCCGGGCTCAACACTTTTCCCGGGCTCAACACTTTTCCCGGGCTCAACACTTTTCCCGGGCTCAACACTTTTCCCGGGCTCAACACTTTTCCCGGGCTCAACACTTTTCCCGGGCTCAACACTTTTCCCGGGCTCAACACTTTTCCCGGGCTCAACACTTTTCCCGGGCTCAACACTTTTCCCGGGCTCAACACTTTTCCCGGGCTCAACACTTTTCCCGGGCTCAACACTTTTCCCGGGCTCAACACTTTTCCCGGGCTCAACACTTTTCCCGGGCTCAACACTTTTCCCGGGCTCAACACTTTTCCCGGGCTCAACACTTTTCCCGGGCTCAACACTTTTCCCGGGCTCAACACTTTTCCCGGGCTCAACACTTTTCCCGGGCTCAACACTTTTCCCGGGCTCAACACTTTTCCCGGGCTCAACACTTTTCCCGGGCTCAACACTTTTCCCGGGCTCAACACTTTCCCAAGGCTCAACACTTTCCCAAGGCTCAACACTTTCCCAAGGCTCAACACTTTCCCAAGGCTCAACACTTTCCCAAGGCTCAACACTTTCCCCTGGCTCAACACTTTCCCCTGGCTCAACACTTTTCCCGGGCTCAACACTTTTCCCGGGCTCAACACTTTTCCCGGGCTCAACACTTTTCCCGGGCTCAACACTTTTCCCGGGCTCAACACTTTTCCCGGGCTCAACACTTTTCCCGGGCTCAACACTTTTCCCGGGCTCAACACTTTTCCCGGGCTCAACACTTTTCCCGGGCTCAACACTTTTCCCGGGCTCAACACTTTTCCCGGGCTCAACACTTTTCCCGGGCTCAACACTTTTCCCGGGCTCAACACTTTTCCCGGGCTCAACACTTTTCCCGGGCTCAACACTTTTCCCGGGCTCAACACTTTTCCCGGGCTCAACACTTTTCCCGGGCTCAACACTTTTCCCGGGCTCAACACTTTTCCCGGGCTCAACACTTTTCCCGGGCTCAACACTTTTCCCGGGCTCAACACTTTTCCCGGGCTCAACACTTTTCCCGGGCTCAACACTTTTCCCGGGCTCAACACTTTTCCCGGGCTCAACACTTTTCCCGGGCTCAACACTTTTCCCGGGCTCAACACTTTTCCCTGGCTCAACACTTTTCCCTGGCTCAACACTTTTCCCTGGCTCAACACTTTTCCCGGGCTCAACACTTTTCCCGGGCTCAACACTTTTCCCGGGCTCAACACTTTTCCCGGGCTCAACACTTTTCCCGGGCTCAACACTTTTCCCGGGCTCAACACTTTTCCCGGGCTCAACACTTTTCCCGGGCTCAACACTTTTCCCGGGCTCAACACTTTTCCCGGGCTCAACACTTTTCCCGGGCTCAACACTTTTCCCGGGCTCAACACTTTTCCCGGGCTCAACACTTTTCCCGGGCTCAACACTTTTCCCGGGCTCAACACTTTTCCCGGGCTCAACACTTTTCCCGGGCTCAACACTTTTCCCGGGCTCAACACTTTTCCCGGGCTCAACACTTTTCCCGGGCTCAACACTTTTCCCGGGCTCAACACTTTTCCCGGGCTCAACACTTTTCCCGGGCTCAACACTTTTCCCGGGCTCAACACTTTTCCCGGGCTCAACACTTTTCCCGGGCTCAACACTTTTCCCGGGCTCAACACTTTTCCCGGGCTCAACACTTTTCCCGGGCTCAACACTTTTCCCGGGCTCAACACTTTTCCCGGGCTCAACACTTTTCCCGGGCTCAACACTTTTCCCGGGCTCAACACTTTTCCCGGGCTCAACACTTTTCCCGGGCTCAACACTTTTCCCGGGCTCAACACTATTCCCGGGCTCGACACTATTCCCGGGCTCGACACTTTTCCCAGGCTCGACACTTTTCCCAGGCTCGACACTTTTCCCAGGCTCGACACTTTTCCCAGGCTCGACACTTTTCCCAGGCTCGACACTTTTCCCAGGCTCGACACTTTTCCCAGGCTCGACACTTTTCCCAGGCTCGACACTTTTCCCAGGCTCGACACTTTTCCCAGGCTCGACACTTTTCCCAGGCTCGACACTTTTCCCAGGCTCGACACTTTTCCCAGGCTCGACACTTTTCCCAGGCTCGACACTTTTCCCAGGCTCGACACTTTTCCCAGGCTCGACACTTTTCCCAGGCTCGACACTTTTCCCAGGCTCGACACTTTTCCCAGGCTCGACACTTTTCCCAGGCTCGACACTTTTCCCAGGCTCGACACTTTTCCCAGGCTCGACACTTTTCCCAGGCTCGACACTTTTCCCAGGCTCGACACTTTTCCCAGGCTCGACACTTTTCCCAGGCTCGACACTTTTCCCAGGCTCGACACTTTTCCCAGGCTCGACACTTTTCCCAGGCTCGACACTTTTCCCAGGCTCGACACTTTTCCCAGGCTCGACACTTTTCCCAGGCTCGACACTTTTCCCAGGCTCGACACTTTTCCCAGGCTCGACACTTTTCCCAGGCTCGACACTTTTCCCAGGCTCGACACTTTTCCCAGGCTCGACACTTTTCCCAGGCTCGACACTTTTCCCAGGCTCGACACTTTTCCCAGGCTCGACACTTTTCCCAGGCTCGACACTTTTCCCAGGCTCGACACTTTTCCCAGGCTCGACACTTTTCCCAGGCTCGACACTTTTCCCAGGCTCGACACTTTTCCCAGGCTCGACACTTTTCCCAGGCTCGACACTTTTCCCAGGCTCGACACTTTTCCCAGGCTCGACACTTTTCCCAGGCTCGACACTTTTCCCAGGCTCGACACTTTTCCCAGGCTCGACACTTTTCCCAGGCTCGACACTTTTCCCAGGCTCGACACTTTTCCCAGGCTCGACACTTTTCCCAGGCTCGACACTTTTCCCAGGCTCGACACTTTTCCCAGGCTCGACACTTTCCCCAGGCTCGACACTTTCCCCAGGCTCGACACTTTCCCCAGGCTCGACACTTTCCCCAGGCTCGACACTTTCCCCAGGCTCGACACTTTCCCCAGGCTCGACACTTTCCCCAGGCTCGACACTTTCCCCAGGCTCGACACTTTCCCCAGGCTCGACACTTTCCCCAGGCTCGACACTTTCCCCAGGCTCGACACTTTCCCCAGGCTCGACACTTTCCCCAGGCTCGACACTATCCCCAGGCTCGACACTATCCCCAGGCTCGACACTATCCCCAGGCTCGACACTATCCCCAGGCTCGACACTATCCCCAGGCTCGACACTATCCCCAGGCTCGACACTATCCCCAGGCTCGACACTATCCCCAGGCTCGACACTATCCCCAGGCTCGACACTATCCCCAGGCTCGACACTATCCCCAGGCTCGACACTATCCCCAGGCTCGACACTATCCCCAGGCTCGACACTATCCCCAGGCTCGACACTATCCCCACGCTCGACACTATCCCCACGCTCGACACTATCCCCACGCTCGACACTATCCCCAGGCTCGACACTATCCCCAGGCTCGACACTATCCCCAGGCTCGACACTATCCCCAGGCTCGACACTATCCCCAGGCTCGACACTATCCCCACGCTCGACACTATCCCCACGCTCGACACTATCCCCACGCTCGACACTATCCCCACGCTCGACACTATCCCCAGGCTCGACACTATCCCCAGGCTCAACACTATCCCCAGGCTCAACACTATCCCCAGGCTCAACACTATCCCCAGGCTCAACACTATCCCCAGGCTCAACACTATCCCCAGGCTCAACACTATCCCCAGGCTCAACACTATCCCCAGGCTCAACACTATCCCCAGGCTCAACACTATCCCCAGGCTCAACACTATCCCCAGGCTCAACACTATCCCCAGGCTCAACACTATCCCCAGGCTCAACACTATCCCCAGGCTCAACACTATCCCCAGGCTCAACACTATCCCCAGGCTCAACACTTTCACCAGTCCAAGAGCAGAGTCTTCCACCTGCTTTGTCTTCCTTTGATGATCATTCAGTTCGAGATGATTGCACCAGCCTATAGAGCAGCAGCTTCTTATGAATATGCTCCTTTCAACGAGGGTAGTTCAAACGCATTTGTTCAACCTCACGTTGACATCTTGGATCCAATCAGCAGAACTCAACTGAAACATGATCTATTCAGAGGAATAGGAGATAAATTCAGGGGAGATTCGCATAAGTTTTGGGGCTGGAAAATGCAAATGTCTCTTAGACTTCTCGAAGCTGAAGTCGATCCTCATGACTCTCTCCTGATTCTTGAGGCAAATGCGGAAGGAAGGGTTAGAGATCTGATCTCTAACCGAATACACGCTGGTGTTTATGATGCGAGAGACACTCTACTGAAAATTTGGCGTGATCTTCAGGAGAGATATGGATCGGGAGAAAGAGTAGCAGAGGCTCTACTCTCTAGGATAAACTCCTTCAGTCCTATCAAGAGCCTGAAGGACAAACATCAGATGGAAGATTTATTAGAACTGTGCAATTTAATCAGAGCTAATATGGGTTACTGTCCTGACCTGTCTATGTTCGATCTGCCTGCTGGAATGAAAATAATTTACGAGAAGTTTCCAGAAGCATTTGCACGGAAATGGCGATCGGAGAGTTTCAGATATAGAGAAAGGGGATTTCCAGCACCCAGATTCGACCAGTTTTTGAGATTCACAGAGAGCTTTGTTCGTGAAATGAGCATGCCGGGTTTTTCTAATGGACTTGAGAGCCGTGACTCAACAAGGAGGCTCAAGACATTAAACGTTACGACCATGTCAGAATGTGTGCTGCACGGAACCAATAATCATTCTCTCGGTGACTGCAACAAATTTAGAGGACTTGGTTACGAAGAAAAAAAGACCCTCATTAAGGATAATAAGCTGTGTTACAAGTGCATGGGCACTCATTTCGCGAGGGATTGCATTGTTGACATATCATGCGACATCTGCAAAAAGAAACCTCACACATTGTTGCATTACGACAGTCTAAGCAACAAGAAATTCTCATCTGATAGATACAACTCCAACAGAAACAGCCCAGTGCAACGTGAAGCATATAATCCAAGACCACAAGTTGGTCGCTTCACAATGAATTCGAATTGCTCTATGGTCTGCAACGATCCTGAAGCGATTAGAGTGTGCTCTAAAACCTTACCAGTAGAAATAAGAGCACCGAATTCCACAAAGGTCTTGAGGTGTCTTGCAATACTGGACGATCAGAGTAATTGTTACCTTTGTGATCCAATGCTAATGGATTACTTCAATCTCGATTGCTGCCAGTCAACGTATGAGATATCTACAACGTCTGGTCTTCGTAACACTGTTGAAGGAGATCAAGTTCAAGGATTGATGGTGAGAGGTTTGTCAGAGAGGAACTGGATCAAGATTCCAGCGATGAGAACAAACCCTTACATCCCAAATACTAAGCACAAAGCTGCTTCACCAAAATTGGTTGCAGCTTATGCTCATGTGAGAAAACATGCTAGCAAGTTTCCAGAGATTGGGGATGATCTTCAAGCACTACTTCTCATAGGAGCTGACTGTGGAGAAGCAATGGGTGGGCGATCATATGGTTCTCGCCATCCTTTTGTTTATCGTTCTCCACTTGGATGGTCTTTGGTCGGGCCTGTATGCTCGAACATAAAAGAGAAACACCTAAGAAGCTGCTTAAAAACTGCAGTCTCTTCTTGCGCAAGTGAACATTTTGATGCATCAGAGAAATTTGATTCCGCAACTGCAGACATCCTCAACAGGAACGTTGATGTATTCAAGGAGGAAAGAGACGACGAAATGATCGCACTCTCCAAAGATGATCAAGACTTCCTTGATATAATGTCGTTCAACGTACAGAAGAACAAAATTCCAATGAAGAATTACGACCTTCCAGATAACAGGCAGGCAGTATTTATGAGGTCAAGAAACACGCTGGATAGAGTTAAACAGGATCCAGTGAAGCTTGAGCAATGCATGGACATAATGGGAGACTATCTGGCGAAAGACCAGATCGAAAAGGTTCCCATTGAGAAGATAAATAAAAAAGAGGGTTGCAACTTCATTCCTGTGTTTCCCATCCAACAGAAGAACAAAGTGAGAATTGTTTTTGATTCTAGTGCAAAATACAACGGGAAGAGCCTCAATGATTAACTCCTACAAGGACCAGACGTCAATAATAAGCTGCTAGGAGTTTTAATCCGCTTTCGTCATGGACCCGTGGGATATGCCGCTGATGTGGAGAGAATGTTTCATTCGTTTCACGTGGATCCTTCTGACTGGGACAAGATGAGATTTTATTGGTGGGACAAGAACGACCCAAATGAGAAAATCGTACAATATCGAAGCAAGGTACATGTTTTCGGAAACAGGTCTAGTCCCGCAATCGCGACATATGGCTTGCGGTACACTACCAAGAACGTTGATGATGAGGCTCTCCAAGAATCATGTTATTGTATACACAATAGCTTCTATGTTGATGATCTCCTCGCATCTTCAAAGTCTGTTGATGCTGCAATTGACACTTTATCGGGTTGCATAAAGATTCTAAGCAAATACAACTTGCGCCTTCACAAAATATGCTCCAACAACGCCAGTGTACTTCAGGCATTCGAAAACAGTGAATTGACATCAGACGTCAAGACTCTATCACTCAACCCTGACCAGAATGTAAAGGCTCTCGGATTGCAGTGGAGAGTGGCTTCAGACGAATTTGTGATAAGGATCGATCTACCTAAAAAACCTTTCAGCAAGAGAGGTATACTAAGTGTGTTGAATAAGCCCTTCGATCCCTTGGGCATGATTTGTCCATACTTCTAGGAGGTAAATTGCTCCAGAGGGAAATCTTGAACAGCTCAAAGGACCCTGTTACGCACAAGATAAGTTGGGACGAAACTTTGGATGAGGATCACTTGGCTAAATGGAAGTCATGGATTGACAGCATGTCTGACTGCGAAGATATCTGCTTGCCACGCTGCTACACTCCAAACAACATCGGTGAAATTGATGGTGTAGAGATGCACGTGTTTTGAGACGCTTCTATCAACGCCATAGGCACTGTTATGTACGCTAGATTTATTAGCTGTAATGGAATAACAGTTTCTTTTGTGTACGGGAGCTCAACACTGTCACCCAAAGCTGCAACTTCTATTCCACGTGTTGAATTATGCTCAGCTCTCGACGCAGTCCTCAGAGCTGACAAAATAATGGAGGAATTCAGAATACCCTTTAAGAGTGTCTCCTACTATTCCGACAGCAAGGTGGTGTTAGCCTATCTGAGAAACAAAGAAAAACATTTCTCAAAGTATGTAACAGCTAGAATCTCCACTATCCTCAGATTAAGTAAAGCTAACCAGTGGTCATACATGCCAAGCCGTTTAAACCCGGCTGATATCGCAACCAAGTCTCAGGCACCTAAGCAACTCGCAAAATCAAGCTGGTTCACAGGCATAGCATTTTTGGAACAAGCAGAGAGTTCTTCATGGGACATAGAGGTTGCTTCTGAGTTACCCGAGACATTGCAAACTGGTGCCATATCCTTGGCTGCAGTGGTGACACTCAGATTCCATATTGGAGAGGATTCTTCAAAAGACAAACGACTGGGCGAAGGCTAACTCTCTCTTGAGTTTAGTGATGAAATTCATTTGCAAGGTGGGTTATGAGTTCAAATCCGATTCAAATCATAACACAGACATAAGATTCATTAAGCTTTCCCAGAAAACATGTTTTCCAGATCTGTCTGCCACTCTTGAAAGTGGATCTACAGTGGGAAACTCTCACAAGCTCTCTCCATTGTGTCCTTTCATGGACGACAAAGGAGTTATAAGAGTCGGAGGTCGTCTCAAGTTGAGCAATCTTGACTTCACTTCTAAACAACCGATTCTCCTACCAAAGAGGAGCCAAGTAACTCTGATGATAATCCAGAATTATCATGAGAAAACCTTCCACCAGGGAAGGCACATAACATTAGGAGCCTTACAGCAAGCCGGTTTTCATATCCATAGAGGTAGCAGTGCTGTGAGAGAATTCCTGAAGAAGTGTTTCATATGCAGTAAGCTCCGTGGACCCTTACAAACTCAGATTATGTCCCAGCTGCCACCTGAGAGAATCGAAGAGTGTTCTCCATTCACCAATGCTGGAGTAGATACTTTGGTCCTTATCTCGTATACGATGGTAAGAATACCCGTTGAACAACAACAGCAAGCAAAATGGTGTGGGGCCTCATGTTCACGTGCTTGGTTAGCAGAGCTATCCATATTGAGCCACTGAATTCACTAGACATAAGCTCCTTCCGTCTAGCCTTACGACGCTTCATTGCCTTGCGTAGACACTGTGAGAAGCTAAAATCAGACCAGGGTACCAACTTTGTCGGGTCACGCAATCAGATGATGAAGGACTTCAGCGAAGAAGACCTTCGCAAATTGTCTTCTGATTTACACTGTAAGTGGGAGTTCAACACCCCTGGAGCTAGCCACGCAGCGGGCGTGTGGGAGCGCAAGATCGGGTCGTTCAAACGTGTGTTTGAAGGAGCGCTGTTGCAGTTAAGAGAAGGGAAGCCGAGTCGAGATGAACTTCACACTCTCTTTGCAGAGTGTGCATCTATCGTTAATCAAACGCCGTTGTACTGCTCTAGTTCTGACCCAAATGACCCGATTGCCATTTCCCCCCAGATGATCCTAACTCTGAAATCGCACCCTCTTAGTTTACCGCCAGAAAACTTATCTCCAACGGATCTGGCCCAATATGGTGCGAAGCGATGGAAAAGGGTAAACTACTTGGCAGATCAGTTTTGGGTTAGACATCGACGTCATCATCTGCAGTCGCTACAGTCCCGCAACAAGTGGAGAACTGAGAAACGACAACCGAAAGTTAATGACGTGGTCCTAGTGAGGAATATTTCTGTTAAGAGAATCAACTGACCAATTGCTAAGGTAGAAGATGTCCACGTTGGGGCAGATGGTTTTATCAGAACCCTCACTCTGTAACTTGCAGACTCGCATAGAACTCTACAACGCTGTATTCAAGACACTGGTTCTACTCTTCCCTTCCGATGAATGACACTGACGTACATTTGGTGGGGGGGAGTGTTGTGTCCACAATTTTCAATTTATTTATTTTATAGCAGTTTATAACACGTCATCAAATTGTATTTATCACCTATGGCATTTTTTTCTTCACCTGAATCCAGGTGTCAAATTTATATTCATTACATTTCTTTTCAAACTAGTTTTCGTGCTGGGCAGTCATGCGCAGCTTAGATGTGTTTGTTCGTGTGTGCTTACTTTTCTTTAATTTAAATCCTTAAGAAATCTTGTTCATGATTATTGTCATTAATTCCCAAATTTATTTTCTTCATTCAATTCTAATAGGTTTTTCATTCAATAGTATCATCAGTAA
Source organism: Caprella mutica (assembly GCA_947561585.1). NCBI lineage: Eukaryota > Metazoa > Arthropoda > Malacostraca > Amphipoda > Caprellidae > Caprella > Caprella mutica. Next base: position 31,160 of record CANNZV010002779.1, on the reverse strand, counting down.
GGTAAATGAAGCTACTCGCTTAGAGTAGCTAGGCTAGTTTCACCTACCGCAATATACTACCTCCATCCTAATGGTGCCTTCATTAAATAAACTATTTTAGGTAGGATCACTCACATAAAGTTATTTCCATTTTACGTTTTGTGTCTTTTTAGATTTCTTAATCAATAATATAGTCACTCAACATTGTCATAAGTATCGGGTTAAGTACGGGGTTCTGAAAATACTGATTGTGGGAAATAACCAAGAGAACACTTTCTATAAGTAATTTTTTCATCTATATTATTATGTCCTTGTTTATATGTAGTCTGAATTGTTTAAAATTATTTTTGTATTTCTATGTCTTGAATGTGTTGTGCTATTTCAGGCACGTTGACGAGAATAAAGACTTCCCCAATTCTCGGCCTTTACTTTTAAGTTCCGAAAGAATAAAGTGCCGTAGACAGTATATGTTATAATTAAGGCTCGGACATTGGAGCATTTATAAGTTAAATGCCACTAGCGCTCATAATGCTCCATTATGCTCAAAACGCTATAAACGCCCCAAAATGCTCCATATGTACTCTGGTTGACTTCTATTGCGCACCAAGATTGAGTAATGTCAAATAACTGTATCATTCTTACCGGGTGGACAACTGCACTTTTAAGTGTATTTAATGGTTCATATAGAGCTTAAACGTGAATGATCGAACTAATTTCACATAGTTATCTGCCAGTGATTGCTGAGACTGTTCATTTAGGTAACCTTTTTAATTAATACGTTTCTTTCCCCTTCATTCATATTGCCAATAATTAGTTTGTACAAATATACTTAAACTAAAAATAGATTGAAATACGAATTTGATATTGATAGAGAAATAGCTTCAGTGATATACCAGGGTATGTCAATGTGTTTGTGTGCTATTGCCTAGGTACAGTCAAAGAAATTGTGTCCGTAATTATTTTTTGATAGTTAACTAATTACAAATGTTGAAGAGAAATCATATTACAGGTTAAGCTCGTACAGCGGACTATCTTTTATCGGGCAAAAAATATCCATTCTATAAGGGCAATGTAGCTCCTACAATGACCTCTTTTATTATATGGTTTAACAAATATATTCTATGTCTACCATTAATCTAGTCGTGCATTGATTCAATTTGATAATATTCACTTAATGAGTTAATGTATTGTTGTTTCAGTTTTTTTAATAATTTAATTTTGTTGCCCTTTTCCTATACATTTCATTTGATTAAAAATGTTCTATAAAAATTAAAAAGAAGTAATTAAACCCTAGATTTTCACGTAATTCATATCTATTCAGCTGCTAATATCTTTGTTTTATTTTACATACCTTATTTTTTCGTACATTTGTTCGAGTAAGTAAATACTGGGTTGAATGTTTTGCAAGGCGTAGTTAAGAAAGCAGACTGAAATATTTCCCGAATAATTGACTCCCTAAGATGTTTCCAGCTATGCTTGTGCCCCTGTTACTTCCACGGAAATAGAGATTATTTTTTTTATTGAAATAGTTGGTCTCAGATAGACGATGAAATGTCTAAAAAAAATATTAAGGAAGAAATGTTTTTTTCTTGTTAATCACATTCTTACCAAACTTCATCAACATGTGATGCTAGAATTTTCTGTAACATTATAGAATCAATTTAGATTCCAATTATTATATGTACTGTATACTTCGTTTTGATTTCCCCATCTATTGTTCTTTTTCTTATGTTTTTTCAAGTATTGCACATACTTTTGAGCCTTACATATTTACATAATGATTTTTCAAAATGAACTATTTATGGATAAAAATTAAAGATAATTCTTGTGTATATTTCTTCCAAAAACTCTTCTAAAAACAAAACCTCGTTAAAATTCATTCTTTGAAAAGTAACACGCTTTTTCTTTCGGTGCATGAAACACTCTAAAAACTGCCTCAAATGCATTAATAACTGTCCCCAAATGAACTGATAAGTGCTTCAAATGCACCGATAAGTGCCCCAAATGCTCCGATAAGTGTTCCAAATGCCCCGATAAGTGCCCCAAATGCTCTTTTCCGTAGCCCGAGAGTTGGGCCCAAGATAATTGGGCCCCGACAATTTGGCCTGCCGACTATTGGGCCCAGGACAATTCGGCCCCAAGACGATTGGGCCCCGGACAATTATACTATTTTTTCAATTTTTTTTCAGAGTATACTGTATTAACTTAATTAAAGACACTTGCTACTGTAATAACTAAGTTTGTGATAATATGCGTTTTGTATAAAAATATAGTCTTGATCATATTAAAAATAAAGAATATTCCTAACATGAAAAAAATATTTTCACTATGAAAAATAATTATTTTTAAATTTAACAATTTTTTTTCAGGAATTAATGCTATTATTCTACTAAACTACAATCATTCTGTTGTGAGATAGGTCATGTAAGCAAGAAATTTTCTAGTTACAGTACCTCTATATTGAAATTGTAAATGAGTTAGGATTTAGCCAATAGAAAATAAGAATGTAGCTATTTTAGAAAATAAGGATTTAGATATTTTAGACATGCCGGAATTATTGGAACATACAAATTGAATTAAAGTTAACGTGAATTATTTGAATACTCTGCAGTGTTCAATAATGAAGAGGTTTATGAATTATCATTACAAAATGTATTCTCATAATCTCATTTAATCCAAACAACTGTTCAATGTAACGTTTAACTTTTAAAATTTACTCATTTTTTACCAAATATTTGTCTTTGTCAGACGATGGATCCATTAGATCCATATGTCATGATTCAAAATAATACAACTTATTTAAAGACTTCAAAGGTTTTCATTACATTGAAACATGAGATTAGCATCCAAATGTGATTTAAGGTACTTGCTAATATATTCCTTATCAAGTATATGAATCGAATTAAAAAAATATAAACATATTTTTAGAGAAAATAAAGCATATTTCAAAGATAATATTGTCACTTCCCTAGTAAAAACACGGTAACATTTCTTTTCTGCGCTTAATTGTTTTGGGGCCTAATTGTCATGGGGCCCAATTGTCGGTGGGCCCAATTGTCTTGGGCCCAATTGTCGGGGCCCAATTCTCCTGGGCCCTACTTTCGGTGCACCCTCTTTTCTATCATTCCTACTGCACATTTATAGCGCTACAAGTGCTCGTTTTGACCGCTACTACTGCTCTTTTTTAAGTGCTCCAATGTCCTAGCTCTAGTTATAATTATTGTTTATATGTTTGTTTTTATAATATATTAGTTAGGTAATGCAGTAAAACTCCTGAGTTATGAAGCACTCGAGTAATGAAGGACCTGAGTTATGAAATACACCTGAGTTTTGAAGTATTTTCTATGTTTAAATTATAGAGAGTAATATATGCCAAGAATTGCGTCAAGTTATCCCTCAATAACCCTAGTTTTCTTAAGATTTTAAGCATAGAAAATTATCTATAGTGCACCAAAAATAGGAAGTGGTTCTGAGATATGAAGGAACTAAAATTTCATAACTCAGTAGTTTCACTGGATTCAGAAACTGTTCATTGAATTAAATATTCATACTAATTTTTATAAAATTCATATTGTTTTGATGTTTTGCTTAGTAAAGGTTATATCTACTTTTATGTAGAATTAATTTCAAATATTCAAATCTTTGATGTTGCTTTACAGGATTTAACTTGCCACTAACAAACCCAATTTTATTAACTATTTCGTTAATATATCCTTTAACCCTGTTGATAAAAACTTTATTTAACCTACCAATACTAATACCTATCAAGACTACTAAACTATTTATCTGTAACTCAATTATACGCTATATATTTTGCTCCGACACACAGCAGTGACACACATGCATTCGCTCCTGAAGCGATCGCTCTTTTTGTTTGCCACACTCAAAAAGTTGTGTCGAGAACCCTGAACACACAACAGTGGCACACATGTGTGCCCTTGTAAACGCCCCTCAATACTTGCAGGATGTTGATCGCAAGAACATTAGCAGAATACGAATGTTTATTGTATCGTTCACATTACCGTTTTTTCTATGCTGGGATTCCATACATACAAAATACTTTTGATGAAAATATGAGGAAAAATAGAAAATGTAACATAATTGTATACAATGGTTATCATTTTTACCAACGTAACAAGTGTCACTGACAATTCATGATATGATCACAAGTGATATAGTAGTAATATGTAGGTAAATTATGAATTATCAGACAGTTTCACATTTTCGATCATATAAGAAAAAGTATATAATGACATTTGAACTCATTATTTGTTGGTAATCGAAATTGTGGAACTGTTCTATAATTCAGAGCTCACCTCATCATGCCAAATTACTTTTTCCTAATACTTAGTTCTATGTGTGCGTGTCTGATTGAATGTTTGTGCTATAGTTGTGAACAACCTCCAAAGCACATGGAGGATGTTCATTATGGTAAATTTGTCATCGTTGATTTATTTAAAAATGTTTTACTAAATGAGAAAAGAAAGATTTGCGAGAACAGAAAGACCAAGAAGAGTGTAGTAAGTGAGAGAAGAAAGATTTGTGAGAGAAGAAACATTGAGAAGTATGTACTAAATGAGAGAAGAAAAATTGAGAAGAGTGTACTAAATGAGAGAAGAAAAATTGAGAAGAGTGTACTAAATGAGAGAAGAAAAATTGAGGAGAGTGTACTAAATGAGAGAAGAAAAATTGAGGAGAGTGTACTAAATGAGAGAAGAAAAATTGAGAAAAGTGTACTAAATGAGAGAAGAAAAATTGAGAAGAGTGTACTAAATGAGAGAAGAAAAATTGAGAAGAGTGTACTAAATGAGAGAAGAAAAATTGAGAAGAGTGTACTAAATGAGAGAAGAAAATTTGAGAAGAGTGTACTAAATTAGAGAAGAAAAATTGATAAGAGTGTACTAAATGAGAGAAGAAAAATTGAGAAGAGTGTACTAAATGAGAGAAGAAAAATTGAGAAGAGTGTACTAAATGAGAGAAGAAAATTTGAGAAGAGTGTACTAAATGAGAGAAGAAAATTTGAGAAGAGTGTACTAAATGAGAGAAGAAAAATTGAGAAGAGTGTACTAAATGAGAGAAGAAAAATTGATAAGAGTGTACTAAATGAGAGAAGAAAAATTGATAAGAGTGTACTAAATGAGAGAAGAAAAATTGAGAAGAGTGTACTAAATGAGAGAAGAAAAATTGAGAAGAGTGTACTAAATGAGAGAAGAAAAATTGAGAAAAGTGTACTAAATGAGAGAAGAAAAATTGAGAAAAGTGTACTAAATGAGAGAAGAAAAATTGAGAAGAGTGTACTAAATGAGAGAAGAAAAATTGAGAAGAGTGTACTAAATGAGAGAAGAAATATTGAGAAGAGTGTACTAAATGAGAGAGGATAGATTTATGAAAGAAAGGGATCTCCTGTAGTTAAGGCACCACACTCAGGTAGGGTGGTTCGTAACGAGGTATTAAATATCCTCGCCTATGTATTAAATTATATAGTGTGTATTTTTTTTATTTGTTTGTAGTACAATTTATTTCTCATATATTTAATATATTTATAAATGATAAAAACTTATGTAGGATTTTCTTAGAAACACCACCACCAGATAGCACTGTATAGCACTTTAATTCCCATAAATAAGTGCACTCTGTTTGAATAAGACAGTAACTACCTAGCACTCGATCTGTGATAACGTTTGATTATAGTGTTGATTAATTTATTAGATTTAAATTCTATTATTATAGTAGTTAAGCGATAAGCGGCTACTCTTTACGAATATAGAAAGTTCTTAAACCTTATCCTTTCTATGTTCGAACATTTTTCCTTGAAGTACAATAGTACGAGCTTATTTTCGTGAACTTTTTAGCTCCATTTAAAATCTTACTAAGAGTTATCCTAAACTCCAAAATAACTAACTTTGCGTCTAACCATTTAAATTGTTAGACTCTTGAAAGAGCTTTACTTTTAATAAGTATTAAATTTCAAGGTTTGTGATGAAAACAATGAATTAGTGCTCTATATTTTGCGTCTGGTTGGTGGTGATCAATAATTGAAACTACTGGTTTCTAATTCCTTTAGAATAAAAACTGACGACTGTTTAAACCTGGCGGTTTTACCTATTGATGACCACCTAACTCCTCGCCGTTTTCAACAATTTAAATAAATCCTTTTTGTCATATCTTTTCGAAGGTATATTCCGATCGTTATTTGTGAGAATTTGTGGTGGTATATATGTAAGCTCTACTCTTTTCCTAATATTCAAATTATATATTCCAGATAACAGAATAATCATCGGTAACTTCTTTAAATATATCATTCTCCTTCAATTATTCTAAAATTTCTGATCTAACTGAATAATTCTAACAAAGGCCAGAAACCAAAATTTTTGATTTTCGTTTGCCCTTAGTGCGGAAAAGTTGCGAAATGATGAGAAAATACTCTGTGTAAAATCTAAGCTCAATCAATTAACATCTTCAGGTTCTGCATGACACCTGAAGTTTGATAAAATGAATTTACCTATTTTTAGGCATCATTTTCCAATTTTAGTGCACATAGAGAAAAAAAAATAACTTGCTTTCCTCCAGTTTTATTGTATTTATCAATCCATTAGGCTATTATATTCGAGATCTGGTTGAAATTTATAAACATTTAGAGGTTCCACATTAGTGTTAAAATTATTTATCAGCATAATGTCGCTTTTTTTTGTAAAATACCAACATTATTCTAATTTAAGATTTGAATAAAGAAGTGAAGCATATTCAGATTAATAAATAATTATACAGGGTGTCCGACACTTCTGTTGTCAAACTATAACATAAGGTTGCCTTCGTCGAAATAAATTTTTTATTCTATGAAGGTATGGTCTAAAATGCTTAGTTAAAGACTTTCAAGGTTAGGAAAGTAGTATATGTACCATTTATTGTTATTTGTTGATAAAGTTGATTTGAGTCGATAGTAAAGAAAAAATAAAATAGTAATTAGTTAACTTAATGGGGTGTAATGTGCTTGTGTCCCTGTTTTGTTTTACCTTGCATTGATCCTCTTTCCTGAGTATTCTTCACAGCAAGGAAGAAACATTCGCCTAGAGAGCAGAAATCATTCTATCTGGTTTATGCTGCCAGACGTTCGCTAGATGTCATCCAACTAACATCTCTACCTAGAAGCTTCTACCTACCTACCTAATTTGTCAACAATATTATGTATCTACATTCTACAATTCTCTGCTAAATTGAACTAGTACATCGCACTATCATGACGAGATAAGGAAGTCCCCGGGCCCGGGGTGAGGAGGAGGATGGTTTGATCACAGGTTACTTGGAGGATAAAACTTTCATGGGGAGCTAAAGGTAAATGCTAAGGTTTTAACAAACACTAATAATCATAAGCACTAGCACCCCTAAAGTTAAGACTTTAACAAAGAAAGAATTTAGTAACAGATCCCATACAAATTATATACTTGAAACTATAATATTTCTTTTAAATTAAAATTGACTCAAATTAACCATTATGAAATTATTACAGTGTATGCTGCAAGGACTCTAGGGTGGTGGCAGTGAATGGCAGTAGCTAGAATGTCCTCTATTCTCCTCTTTGCCCATTGGTAATTTAATACGACCATATTTCCAGTATATTAATATTAAAACCTTTGTTAAAATCGAATCTATTTAAAATCAAATCTATTTAAAATCAAATCTATTTAAAATCAAATCTATTTAAAATCAAATCTATTTAAAATCAAATCTATTTCAAATCAAATCTATTTCAAATCAAATCTATTTAAAATCAAATCTATTTCAAATCAAATCTATTTCAAATCAAATCTATTTCAAATCAAATCTATTTAAAATCGTTTATATTAGATTACTTTGTATGTTATCTTAAATTAAATTTACTTTCTATATTCTATATCAAATTCTATATTGAATTTTTTCTATATTAAATTTTTTCTATATTCTACATTAAATTCTATATTAAATTTCTTCTATATTAAATCTCCCCTATTTTTTAATCTGCAGTTTCAAGTTCTGGAAACAGCTCTGGGAGGTGTTTTGGCCATAAGAAGAACAATATTTCAACAACTTCCATTTTTATAGTATAATGCACCTTATTTATGTTACTAGGCATTTCACAAATAAAACTCATTCAAAATGATCTTCTTTTGTTCACCCAGAATAATTATTTATTTAATTTAGCTGATTATTTCTCAGATTATTAGTTAATATTTTTTTTTAATGTTGTAATAAGAAACAAAACATTTTTAAAAGTAATTATTGTGAGCACAAGAAACATAATCTTAAATTAGGTTTTCTGTCCGTTCGGCATTTTGTCCGTTAGGCACTTATTTGTCCGTTAGTCACTTCTTTTTCCGTTAGGCACCTTTGTCCATTAGGCACTTCTTTCACCGTTAGGCACTTCTTTGTCCGTTAGGCACTTTTCCGTAGGCATTTTGTCCGTAGTCATTTTGTCCGCTCACGAAACAGATAGGCAAGACTAGACAGATAGGCAAGACTAGACAGATGGGCAAGACTAGACAGATGGGCAAGACTAGACAGATGGGCAAGACTAGACAGATGGGCAAGACTAGACAGATGGGCAAGACTAGACAGATGGGCAAGACTAGACAGATGGGCAAGACTAGACAGATGGGCAAGACTAGACAGATGGGCAAGACTAGACAGATGGGCAAGACTAGACAGATGGGCAAGACTAGACAGATGGGCAAGACTAGACAGATAGGCAAGACTAGACAGATAGGCAAGACTAGACAGATAGGCAAGACTAGACAGATAGGCAAGACTAGACAGATAGGCAAGACTAGACAGATAGGCAAGACTAGACAGATAGGCAAGACTAGACAGATAGGCAAGACTAGACAGATAGGCAAGACTAGACAGATAAGCAAGACTAGACAGATAGGCAAGACTATGTATGCTACTAGAATATGCAACTAGAAGGCACATCATTGCTCAATAGAAACATTCTAACAAGTGTGGAAAACACTTTAAAGTAATTATAGAAAGCACACGTAGAACCTACAATTTCCACACTAAATGGCACATGGCATGTTTAAATAGAATATTCAACCTACAGACGTCTTTCTATAGTGAGGAAAAGTCCTTCTATAGTAAAAGAAATTAGACGGCTTAAGATGAAGGTCAACCTGATTTTTATTATTCTTCCTCAGCGAAGATTTTATTATCCTCCTCTAAAATGATAAAGAAATAGAATTAGTTAAACTGATTTTGTAAAGTTTAAAGATATAGCAATTAACTTAGCTTCATCGATTAGCTACATTGAAGAATCTAAATATTACCAATTTCCGACTGAAGACCTGTCATGTCATCCTTTTTTACTTTAACCATCTCTTTTCTACGTCTTGTGGTGGAGAAAGTGCCAGCGACGATCACAATGATGATAACCAAACCCACACCGAATGGGATATAGTTCGAAGTACCTTGAAAATTGAATATTTTTACTAATTAAAACAGGAAAATCTAATAATGTTCATTATCAAATAAAATGAATTACAACATCTTTTCAGAGTTTATTTTAACAATCGTAACACGAAAACTTCTAGGGTAATGAACCAATAATCGGATGCAAAATTTTCAATGAACATTTAGCCGCTCTAGCGGTCAATTTTTGAGCTGCAATCATGAAACATTTTTCAAAATAATCAGTATTTTTAGATTTATACGTCTATATGGAATACTCGAAAATGTTTTTAGGAAATTTCGGACTTGGAAAACTTGGTTTCAGTTTATAATGGTGTTATTCAAGAACAATAATAGAAAAAGCTGAAATTATGAATTCAGGCCATGTCATAACATACATAACATATTCTTAACTTTTAACTAATGAAATGTTATCCGGCTACCACAAAAAAAATATACATTTTTCTTTAAATCAGTTTCATTAAATGTTATACCTTCTGTAAATGAAATCCATTATTATGAGGTTGAATCTTCCGTGGTGGAATTATCTGGCGGTGGAATATTCCGTGGTGGAACTTATCAGCGGTGGAACATTCTGCGGTGGAATTTTTCGCGGGGGAATTTACCTAGAACCATCTTCCTTTATGCCGTGAATACTTTAAATGTGTTATGTTGGCTGATGACTGCGCACTGATGACTACTGTACCTAGAAATAGCCTTACTGACGCTAACCAAACAATAAATGTAAATCTTGTTAAAATTTATGAGTGGTTATCAGCAAATAAAGTTCAGGTCACTAGCAAGACTAAGTATATTCTTTACTCATGCAGAAGAAACTTAAGTTTGGCGTATCCCATTTGTATTGATGGAAACGAAGAAACAAATATTACTAATTCTATCAAATTCTTGGGTGTTGTTCTTTTTACATTTAAATATCATATAAGCAATATTTCCGTTAAATTTTGTTAATGAGATCAAGTTATATATACCAATTAATATTTGACACTCTCTGTATTTTTCAGTGATTAATCCATATCTATGTTATGCTCTAGAAACTTGGCACACCTCACCCTCGTCCCTCATATCTATTTGATAAAATAAAAGTTTTGCAGAAGTAGGCTATGAGATGTATTAATAGACTGAGTTATAATGATCATACAGCTTCTACTTTCAAAGATATGAAGTTACTGACATCGGAAGATTTGTCGAGGTATATGGTTGGTGTGTATATACTTAATTACCCTATAGGTAATTAAGTCTGATAGTTTGATCCTAGATTGTTTAATGCACTTATCTCGTTCGGTGATCGGCACAATTACGGTCCTAGGAGTGGTAATAAGTTTGTTATACCGAGGTTTAGAAGAGCTAAGTGTCAAGCATCAATGGAGTATTAGGGAGTTGTGGTGTGGAATGAGATGGATGAGGATATTAAAAACTCCCCATCTTTAAATGAATTCAAAAAGAAATATAAGAAATTCCTTTTGAGTAGTTATAACTAGAATAATTGAGATCGCTATTTCTTTCTTTTGTGTGATTGGTTGATGAATGTTTGGAAAATGATGAATATTATAGTTTCTTATTTTGGATCTATCTGTACTTCTTATTTTGTATTTTTAGCAGCGTTCATTGTAATCTTGATAAGTATTAAGTTATATTTTATTATGTAATTACACTGTGTTTAGACTTTCGTATTTTACAGCTCCACTTCATTTTTTAGTTCATTAGGTTGGATTCATCAGGTGGCATTTTGCTAGTTCAAAACTCTATATTTAGACTTTTGTATTTTATCTGCTCCATTTTTCTAATTTATTGCTCTGTATTTGCAACATTCATTCAAATATTAAATATATTAGCTATGATGTCCTTAAAGCGAAAGCTTATCAGGCCTCAAATTCCTTTCCTTTGTGTAAATCTGTAGCGGGGACAAGACGTTCCCGACTTCTTCTTGTTCAAGTTGTAAGGGAATTTTTGTATAATAAACAATAAACAATTAGTTCATTACCCTAGTTCGTCTGAGAAGTTCATATCTAATATACTTACTAACTTCAAAAGAAAATCTGATACACACATTCAATTGTATGGGCCGATATCGTGTCATTTTATGTCTAAAATTCTGGATTGATTTCATAATAGAATGGATTGAGTTAATAGGTTTACTTCAACCTTTAAAAAACGAGATGAAGAATTTTAGTCAGTGAAATATTTCTGGAAAACATGCGATGAATATTTATTTACCTTCTAAATAGACGAATGCGGAGGCCCTAACCACATTGTCTCTCTGTGTGATCACACAGACGTAAGTCCCGGCATGTTCAGGCCTGAAATACTTAATTTCCAACAATCTGTTTTCTTCTAAAGATAAAACTTCGTCATTGAATTGCACAGGCATACCATCCTAAAAATAAAATGTCAGAATGATCAAAAAACTACTTTCGGTTCATTCGGTAACGGTAAAACCTAGTTGTTAGTAATAAATTTCAATAAACATCAATTTATTCAATATCATTGGGATTTTTTAAAATTATATAAGAATAATTAATAAGACTATAAGTCTCCAACCTTCAACCAATAAACAGTAGGTTCAGGAACTCCTGTGACGTCACACACAAGGGAGAATAGCTTACCACCTTTTGCACTAATTCTCACTTCTTCTAAACCGACTGTGCTACCTTCTTGTAGCATAATGGGCACCTCTTCTGCATATCATAAATTGACAACATATAAAAAGAGGTATTAAATCAGTGGTTCCTAACCTGGGTTCGATCGAACTCTAGGGGTTCGAATCAGTTTCAGGGGTTCGTCCGTTTGGTTTATAATGTCTTTTTATTCATATGTGAAATTCATGTTTTGCTCGTTTTAATCATTGAACAGAGTGATTGAGTGTGCGAATAATGATGCATGGCACAGTTTGTTTACAAATTCAGTATATACTATAGTTATGTATTACATTTATTTTTCCAACTACAAGGGTTCGCTGAATGCATATTTGGAGCTTGTGAGGTTCGGTTCCTCCTAAAAGGTTGAGAACCACTGCATTAATAGAATAGTAGCTACATTTTTACATATTTATTTATAGAAACCAGAGTAGCTAATAGTCATTTTGTTTTATCTAGAAAACAACACCATTCAAATTGCATTAGAACTATTCTAATGTCCAAGGTATCCCACTCAATCTCTCACCTCTAACTGCAATGTTGATTGTGGTTGAGTGTATCCACTGTGACTGAATGTTCCAGGCACGGCAAGAGTACGAGCCACTTAGTTGAGAAGTAACTGTTATGCCATCTGGAGTCATTTTAGACTGGGAATAGTCGCTACGGACATCACTCACAACCAAAATATCTGTACATTTCATGTGCAAGGTTATTGTAAAATGGTTAACAATACAATAAGGATTTGTTATATTTCTGTTTTTCGTCATCATACCTTCTGCATCAGGAGGCATCTTAAAGTCCATGGAATCATAGACGGAAGAGGTTATTCCGCACTTTATTTGGAAGGGGTCATTTACCACAACATTCACTGTGGTGTCTTCATTAAAATAAACCTCTGAGCCTTGCAAGCCAATGTGTTCCACCATAAAAAGCTCACCCAAATCTAAGATAATAGCCTCTATTTACATTTGAATTGATACGACTTCTAAAAAACATTAAAATGATGCAAGTTATTCTGAGAAACCATATTGTAACTATCGATTGATTATTACTGAATATATTCAGAGCATAAACTCATCTACTGTTATACATATTGAATTTATTGTTCTATTAGAATTGTAGAATCATCGTACCGGTGATGGGTAAAATACTGGTATTACTCTCTCTCCCAAATATGTTGCTCGCCTCACACATAATTTCGCTAAATTCAGATATGTGAAATGTAGCTTCCAGGTTAACGCGATTGATTGAAGAACTATTAACTTCTTGAGGCTGTGGTGGGTAAGAAATGACAGAGTTAACCCTTTACGACCGTAAGTGACCAATTCGTCACATAAAAAATAAAGGACTTTGCTGTGATAAATTGAATATATGGAGCCTAGTGACGAATGTGACCATCGCGTCACATGTTAAAAACAAAATTTAGGAAATTTCAAAACGTATTAAAGTTAATTCATATATTAACTATTTATTGGCTTCTAACTAGACACATTCAAAGTTTATAAAATTTCACCTTTTGAAAATTAATTACGGTCGTAATCAAAGATAAATTATAATAATTGGAAGGAAAACAAAAACAAATAAACAAATACATCGATGGAAAGTTTACAATTATTATAGTTTTATAATTTTTGGCCAAGTAGGTTATGCAGATACCTTCATTTTTGCATTATTAATTTATATAAGTTTGAAGTATCAGTTAATCAATTTTGTTGTGAAAGTAACTCTTTTTAAGGGCTAAACTACTATAATTTATGATGTATATGTAAACTGCGTCAGTTTGATTTAACTCATATTTCAAATTATTATCTCAAAGGAACTGAAGAAAAAGTACACCGTCCCATCTTACCCTAATGGTAAATAGATTAGGAATGTATATTCTCTAACCATAGATATAATTCACTAACGTACACAGTTGAACTCCTCTATAGTGAACTTCAACTGGTTCACTCTAGACGAGTTAGTTCACTGTCGAGGATGTGGGAGATGAATAGAAAACTTGACTTTTCTTGGCAGATCATACAAAACATTTTCTCTTCATTATGTAACGTAAATAATTTCTCAGAACTATAAAAAATCAGGATGGTTCAATACACATGACTTCATTATAGAGGAATTGCAATGGTAGAAGTCATTTTCCATGAAATATAACTAATTTACTGTTCATAGAAAACTGACGAATATTTGTGGCATAATGAACTAAATATGTTCACAATGTAGAGCTAAGTTCACTATACAGGAGTTCACTATAGAGAAGTTCCACTATATGTAGGGAGATATCAATGTTTCCTCTAACCTCAATAACCGTAAAGTCAGCATCACAGTTCTTAATTCCTCCCGAGCAATTCCTTATCCTCCACTCCACCACTGGGAGAGGGAAGGCAGTGCCAGAACAAACCACCTGTACAGGAGTCCCTGGGGAAGTGAAGCGTGGGGCCACCACTGATATTTCTGGTGCACCTGAGATCATATTTGAACATTGAAAAGAATACTTAGCATCTATCAGTGCAGCAGTAAATATTATGCTGGAATTATTGAAAACTATTTTTTGTTTTCATGGTCGCCAGAAAGTTCCGACTTACTTTCGACGATGAGTTCCAGCTGAACTGATTCTACTATTCTCCCGTCAGAAGATTTCACCTCCAGAGTCCAGTTACCGAAATCATGAGGTTGAACTCCCTTTATCCTGAGCCAGGCCTTTCCCTCCCATATTTTGTACTCTTTGCTCACCTGCATCAGAAAATTATATAAAAAACAATAGGAGTAAAGTGATAGTTTCTGGACAGTTACAATCAGTCATATTATAAATATACAAAATTTTCTTATCTGTCAGAATATACTATCAGAGAGCCAATAGATTGGGGGCTAAAACTTTACGCACAAGTAATTTGGAGTTAAACGCACACACACAATAATTTGAAGCAAAAACCTCACTCACCAATAATTTTGAGCTAAAACCTCACTCACCAATAATTTTGAGCTAAAACCTCACTTACCAATAATTTTGAGCTAAAACCTCACTCACCAATAATTTTGAGCTAAAACCTCACTCACCAATAATTTTGAGCTAAAACCTCACTCACCAATAATTTTGAGCTAAAACCTCAATCACCAATAATTTGAGCTAAAACCTCAATCACCAATAATTTTGAGCTAAAACCTCACTCACCAACAATTTTGAGCTAAAACCTCACTCACCAATAATTTTGAGCTAGAATCTCAATCACCAATAATTTTGAGCTAAAACCTCACGCACCAATAATTTGGAGCTAAACCTCACGCAAAACTAATTCGGAGCTATAAGTTTACGCCCCAATAATATTTTAGCAAAAATCTTACGCACCAATAATTTATAATACAAGGTGATAAATATCTATTATCAATTTAAGCATGAGTGAAATAAATAGCTACCAATAAAATATACTTACTCTTTGATCATTCTTGACCTTTTCACCGTTAGGATTACGGTAGACCAACGTAATGTCGTCTGGAAAACTCAATACGTAAGATTTCCACTCCAATTTATCATCTTTCATGATTGAAAGTTGACGAATATCCGATTTTACATAGATAAATGGTTCCTTTGAATCTGTTTAATTATAATTATCACATTACTGTATTTTTTGACATGTGCAGATATGAAATAATGATTATATTAGTAAATCTTACCAAGAACGGTGACATAGAAGTAGGTTAATTTTGACATGACTCCCTCTCGACTGACCATACAAGAATATTTGCCAGTGTCAGAAGCTTTGGCCTCTTCTACAACCAACGTTGAAACTTTCATTGGAATTTTCTTGTTCATCTTCTCCGGTGACTATGGATTCAATTAATAGATTTACTCTATTTGATTATAAATAATAGATTATATGTATTCTTCATTCAAATTTGGATTAGACTGAATTCGCCAGAGTAATTACGAATACACATTTCAAAGAGACCCGCTGTGTAAAGTCTATTAGTTTTATAACTTAAAATCTCAGATAAAAGTTCAACTGTATCACAAATTGAATTATTTATATAGAAATCGTAACATTATTATACACGCAATTTTTCATTTTCTATTAATTATAATAAAAAAAATTGATTTAAGGGTTCGACTAAAACTATACGTACCGTTCGTAGACATAGAAAACAGAGACAATTTTTTTGTGATAATTTCACGGTAACTATAAAAAACATCAAAATAATAATCCAGATGAGGTTATTAGAAGCAATTGGTTCAGAAATTCAACATGTCTTATTTTAGGGATAGTTCCGTGTTATTGCCCGGTTTCATAACACATCTCTATATAATAATCATTATTTAACTTTTATTTCAATTGGTATCCATGATAGCAATTAGAATAGAAGTAATATAATAATTATAATAGTTTCTTTCCTGACGTGTCCGAAATTGTAGAATCAACCAATAACTTGGAACTTAGTACCCTACTACAAAAAATATTACATGGAGCATAAAATTGCTGTTTGTTAAATGTAGCACAATAATTATAGAAATCTAAGTATCGATTAATTACTCACCTATACTGAGCTATGAATGGATTTTAAAACATTTAATAAATGCACGACTTTAAACTTTCATCACAGTCATAAACACTGAAAGACTGTATATTATTATTAATATGCTTATATACTCTAAAACAAATTTTCTTTCTATAACTCATAGAAAATGATCGAGATAGATTATCAAGGAGTGACAATTATAATTTTTTTGTTACTTTTTTTCGCTTTAGTTACCGTTTGGTAACTATTAGTTCATGCTAGGGGATTTTTAGTTCATGGTATGTGATTAAAGTTCAATATTATTTCAAATGGAAAAATATTGCATATTGTGAATGAATTAAAAGTTTAAAAATTCAACTATAGTTTAATTCTCACTAGTATAGGTGAGTAATTAATAGATACTTTGATTCGTATAATTGTGTTATATTGAAAATGAATAGTAATCTTTTGCTCTGTGGAATATTTCAGAATTCAGGCAGTAGGGTATATGCTCGAATTACTAGTTGGTTTTAAATTTTAAAGATTGACATGGCCAATGGTTCCAGTAGTCAGCAACGAGATGTGTTCCTGAATGTGGCTAAACAACGGGCCCGGGGGATTTATAAGCTGATTTGGCTTGCTTATTCTGTTCCAACAACGCTTATCTCTGGGGGGACAAACCTCGTACCCGCAACAGGTATACATCAGGGCGACCCTTTCCTTCAGCTCTCTTCTCTTAGGGAATTGATGAGATAGCGCGAAGGGTGAACAATGAGTTGAATGTCTGGTATCTCGATGACGGGACAATCTTTTATTCGCCTGAAAAGGTGTTCACTTGCTTGCAGCGTCTAATCAATGACCTTGATGATCTGGGTTTGGATGTTAACCCAGAGAAGTGTGAACTGATTTTACTGAATCATTCTGAGGAAGAATCGATCCTTACGAGGAATATTTTTGTGGGGTTGATGCCAGGATTAAGAGTCGTTTCAGTGTAAGATTCAAATTTTCTAGGAGCTCCAATCTTGGAGAGGAGCATACCGGCATCTGTTGCTGGGAAGAGGGAAGATTTGGAGAGGCTTTCGTCAAAGTTGAGACTGATTGTGAACCATCCAGCTTTTGCTTTACTCAAGGCTGTTTTGCCTTGCCTAAGCTTCAATATATCCTCCATGCTTCACCAGCTTACAGAAATAGTGAGGATCTTTCACGGTTCGACAGGGCCATTGTATCAGCTCCTTCGATGGTGACCAACTTTAAGTTTGAGGGAGACTCACTTGTGCAGGCATTGTTGCCCGTAAGGTTTGGGGGTAAGGAATTAGAATGTCTAAGGACATTGCGCTACCCGCATTCATATCTTCCTTTCTTCTCTCCATTATACCGAGGATTTAGTTCGATCAATTCTGTGCTGAACACAGATTAGGGATGACCAAGAGCTTGGAGCAGCAGTAGAGAAGTAGCAAATTGAAAGTTAACCCTTGGCTGAGGGAGCTATGGAGAGTCGGCAGAGTACATGCAATGAGCCTAAATCGGTAGCCACTGTAGCCAGACTGCTCGAGGAGGCTGATCAGTTCACTAGGGCAAGTTTGCTAGCATCTACAAATAGAGAGAATGGACTTCGGCTACATGCATTTCCAGTTCCCACGATTGGAACGCTACTCGACGCAGAGTCATTTCGCGATGCGATTGGACATCTGTGAGCCACACGTGTGCCGATGCGGCCAGAGGGTGGATTCGAGGGGGCTGGACGGTCTATCATGTCGCTACAGTGCTGGATGCCAACCGAGACTGCAGCCCTGAATGATGTTATTAGGAGATCCTTGATTTCATCTGGTATCCATTCAATGCTTGAGCCTCTGAGGGTTTATAGGGGTGATGGTAAGTGGCCTGATGGTATTTCAGTCTACCCCTTTACGGATGGTAGGTGTTTTTTTAGGGATGCAACACGTGTAGACACTTACGCGGTGACTCACTTGATAGAACTGGCTTTGTCGCCAGATAGCGCAACCAAGGAGGCGGATTGGAGGAAGCGACGCAAATATGCGGCTCTTGGCATTCGATATCGGTTCGAACCCATAGCGGTGGAGAGGGGGAAACGAAATCGGCCTTCGCATTACCGACGTCACTTATGATGTGAGAGAGACCTTTTGTTCAGAGCAGAGGGTTGGTTTGGCAGTTTTGAGGGGTAATGCTTTCAGTACTCTGACGTCAGGCAAGGAGAAGTATGATGACCGTAGTTTGGAAATTATTTTGTGACTTACTATAGGCACCTCACGTTGATTGCATTCACACTCAGATATAGGGAAACAAATACACTTGAAAGAAAATAAATTGCATTGTAATCTGTAAAACTATTAGCGGTCATTCGCTAATTTTTACTTACTGGTCCATCATTATTGGGATTTGTCCACGAGAAAGTAACGCTCCCATTAGTTCTGGCAGAGCAAACTAGTCTAAAGGGATGGCCCACCACGAAATGAACATTGATAGGCTTAGATATATCTGGCTCTGGCAACTCCTCGATGTCAACTGAAAAAAATTAGACCATATAGAAAGGGGCAAGAATCTTTGACTTCCATGATGGTAAAAATATTTAAAACTTCAACATAAATTACTAGATATAATAGTTAACGGTTATCTGTCCGAAAGGTTCATATGAGGTATGAAATAAACTCAAAGAAGACAATATAGGTAGATAGCTGGTAAATATTAGGCATAAATAAGCAAAAGCTACAATATGACAATAGTAATATCATGTTTTTTTTCGAAACGGGAATCCTGAGTAATCTTGAAACCAAACAGAAAGTATGCAAAACTTAAAAACTTGTTTTTAGATTAATAGCCTTAATAGTCTTTCGACTTTATTTGTAGCTTTCTTATTCAATCAATGCATTTTCACTAAAGTTTTATTCATGTATGTTTAAGAAAATAAAGAAAAGAAAAATATTGTTGTAGGAGTAAATCAACACATAGAATACAAGAGGTTTGAACAACTACCATGAAGATTTTTAGATGTCCATTTGTTAAATACTGCGTAGCCATGAATAATTGACTCAGACGATATCCTGGGACATTTGGACAATATTTAGAGATAGCTCAAATCAATTAAAATTGTATCCTAATAGGCAAACAACATATATTAATAATGTTGCAGCTCAAGTTTCATATCTTAACATGAAACTGCAGCATATGCTCTTACAAAAATGGTTATAAGAGGTTTGGAGGGGTACGGCTGGCAGAGGCAACTCATTCAATGTTTTCGCTTTTTGGTTATAAATTGTTATTTTGGATTCTAGGACAAAACCTCCCGTGGTCAAAATCTCCTCATGTAAAATAAGGCAATATTCTTCACTGTTTCAAAATCCGGTGTAATAATCCACACCTCCCTATCAAAAACCTCCTGGTAAAGAAATAAAAACATGTAAAATACCCCGGTGTAAAAAAAGCCTTTGGTCAAAAACCAATTTACACCACCACGAAGTTAAAATAATAATTTCAAAATAAACTAAAATTAACAGGTAGTACTATATGACATCATCTAACAGTTAATATCGATGTTGTATTGGTCATAGTGGAGAAAATCAGCTTGTGATTTAAAATTTAAATACCTCATCTGATGATGAAACTTCACAACCTTCTTTCTTCTGTTCTATCACATGTGTATTGAAAAATAAACAGCTATAAAACAGATTGATTAACAAAAGGTTTAATTCAATACATTGAAATTGCAACTTACCTAGTATTATATAAAATATTAATAAATGATTGAAATTTATAACTTTAGTCAAAAACCTCTCCCGTGAAGTGGGGTGGAAAATAACGGGGTGGAATACACCGGTATTTGTAATCCTTCAATTCGCATAATTCAAAAACTGTTCAACCATATCGCCCGAAATTCGGTGGGACGAATTATCCAGTAACTATTTAATTCGATTTTGGGAGCGATCAGGTCAAAGATCAAGCTCAAGGTCATACTAAACTCGAAAACAGTTCAACCAAATTTTAAGGCGATAAGTGCGTCATATATAATTTGAGTTAGTCTTCATGTGAAGGTTGAGTGCGAATATTTCTTATATATTAATTAATAAGCGAATATTTATTGATTTCTTTTCTGTTAACTATGTAATGTTATTTGTATATACCATTTAGCTCTACAAATTTGAAGCATTTCTAGTGAAATTTTTTTTATATAAGAGGGGACCTTTATATATACCCTCATTATTTGAGGAAAAACTTTATACCTCACGTAAATAGATTTTCTGAGAACAATCCTAAGTTATAAATCCCTCATCACTAAATAATGAATTAGGATTAACGATTACAATTTAACTAAGTTTTGATGACTTACCATTGATTATTTTGACGATGACCTGAAATTCATTGTGGTCAGTCTTGCAAGTGTAGTGACCAGACAGACTGACAGTAATGTCTGTCATTCTGAACCCAGATCGAGAGTTAAAAACGTACTCCGAGATCTGTGTTCGAGAGACGCAAAAGAAAAGGTAAAAAAATTACTGGGCATTTCAGTGTAATATAATTGGAATAAGTCTATTGATATTACTTTCATTGTATTACCTAAAGATTATATGATACCGATATTTTCAAACTGCATCCCACTGAAAAAGCTCTATGCTTTTGAACCAAATAAGTGTATGAAATTCATAATTGGAGCACTTCAGTGTCCCGATTTAGTGACAAAGCACATAGGATAAACGTGAAACACATGAATTGGTCAGATTCAGGGCTGAAATTTAGAAGTTAATCAATGAAATTGAAATAAAACAGCGACACTGTTGCCAATTTCTAAAACACAATCTCAATCAACAAACAACAAAAATGTATAACTAATATCATGAATGCTAAAATATAATACAAATAGATGCGAATAGCTATGAAGAGTGCAAATCTAAATTTCAGTTATTGCCTATCATGCAGTGGTAAAGACGTAATTATTACCAATTATCAAAAGATACTGATTGAAATATATTTAGGGTTGAATGATGCGTTTTGAATATAACTCATTGATATTGCTTAATCAAGAGGTGAATATAAAATAGAGTTCAATTGAGAGATTTTGAATAACAACTCTATGCAAACTGCACTACACACTCTACAACAAAAAAAAAATTATTTTAAATATTTATGAGCAAATGATCCTTTTTTAGAGAAGAATCACATCTTGATTGAACGAAATTAATGGTAAGTAAAGGGTCCATTTAAAAGATATGACTAAGGAAAAATGGCAAAATGTAGGATATATGTTTACCGTACTTTCTCCTAAATTATTAGAAAGTTTCTTGCTGTAGGTTTATGCATAATTAAATCCTAAGCATTGTAAATATTTGTAAGGCATGATATCCAAGATACTAAGCACTTCAAATTGCAGTTTGGAGACTTCAGTTATTATTTTGTTAGGAAGCGTACAGAAAGCGATCAAAGTTCCTACATTGTTAATATTATCACCGACTTGGAGTATAGGCCTTTTTATTAGTGATACTAACGCAGAAAACAATTCCTTTATCGTTAAATAACGGTTTATTTACGGAGATGCCATACCATGGGTTGAAACTATTTCTGGGATCTGTAACCTTTATTAAAATAGCAGATTAGTCAACTTAAACAGAGTTGTTCCGTACATTTTATGGATGACATTTTAACTTTACTGTAACATCCTTCATTGTTATAAATATTGAATTATTTCGAACATATTGTTTGATCCACATGCTTTGAAATTCACTCAAATATAAAATATTTAATCAACACAACCTCAAAGGAACAAATCTGAAGTTAGTTTAGAAAGTTGCATCCTTATAAAAAAAAATTTAAATTAGGAGAAGAAACTAAATAGCTCTTAATTTTAATTATGACAACTTACCTCGTTTATACCTTTGAAGAGTTTCACTTTAGTTTCTGGCCTGGTGACTCTACAATCAAGATCAATAAATTCATCACTTGTTTTTCCATTCACAATAATCGTGTTGAGTGGATTAACAAAATCAGCTTTTCCATCTGATGGAGAATCAAAATTGTTGGTAAGTTTTAAATTAATACAGACAAATTATTTGTGAACATTCGTTATTTAAGATAAAGATTTCTTAAATTTTATTCAAAATGGATATTACTTATTTATCAAATTGATATGTCAAGATTATGGATCTTTCAAATTGTAGCCAGATGATATTCTAATTCCTAACCGAATTATTATTATGCTACATTTGTACTATTTGCTCACAATCAATTATCATGATTCAATCTGAAATATTCCATTTACATCAAATATTTCTACAAAAGTGGCCATACCATCAACATAGGCGTACACCGATTGAAATTTTTCCAAAAAAGACGAAATGAAGTCAATCGGTTTACCAGGATAGTAACACTCGTACAGTCCTGAATCATGTACAGAAGCTTCGTAAATCTACAGGGGAGAAATTACTATCAGAGTATTTTACAATACAGATATAACTTTCAGCTGTTTGTGAACATTTTTCAGTTTCAAAGATTCAAGTATTTTGTCTTCAAAATTTCCTAATACGAAATTGGGGTCTTTTCCCAGAATAGCGGCGATAAATATTTATTAATATATTGATAATAAATGTGTATCGTTGAAATAAAATGAAAATTAAGTTATTAAGATTTCTTGAACCCAGCAATACACTTCATTATAGCAAGAAGTGGAGGTATGGGGCTCAAACCATGACTTTGACCTTTGACCGAATTGCTCCCAAAATTCTACCAGAAAGTCACCGGACATTGACCAATCGTTTCATCAAATTTCAGGCAGTTTGGTTGAACACTTTTTCAGTTATGCAAATAATAAGATGTAAATAAATATATAAATAAATGCCGGGTAAAATATAATCTTTCTGCATTCTGCAAAGGTAATAATTAACTTTAATTTAATCCCGTAATCTGTGCCTTTTTGTATTATAGATACAGGTAATTCATTTTTAATATTGTGCCTCTAATGAATTAATAAAACATATGATATAAAACACAAATATATTAAATAAATATTTTGCGCTGCTATTCTGGGACAGACCCTAAAATTGTAATTGTATTTTTTTTCAGAAAGATTTTATGCTTCCGTATGCATTGTCTCCAACTGTAGTGGATGACTTTTTCGATTGAACAACTTTCCTTTCTGACTGCTTCTTCCTGTCTCCTGTACATATTAACAGAAATATCAACCTGACTCCATAATTTGACATATTTACCTCAAGTGTAGAGGAATGCTTAAAATATCGAGAATCTTTTGTACGTGTTGTTATGTTGTACAGATATGATGGAATCTGAGGAAGAGGTAACGAGTATATTAAATATATATTTAATCTAGGTACATTCCATATGTCACAATGATACTTTGCGCAGTTAGTTATCCAATTCTCAATCAATAAAAGCAATATATCCAAATCAATCGTCATGAAAGCGGAGAGTAAATTTTTTTATGCATTCAACCGCAACTGGTAATTTGACCCCCGTTAAATTGACCACTGGTAATTTGATTCCTGGTAATTTGACCCCCTTGTAATTTGACCCCCGGGTAATTTTACCACAGGTAGATTAACCCCCGGTATTTTACCACCTGTATCTTAACCCCCCATTATTTGATTCCTTGATGATACACTTAAATAAGTATTATGTTAGTCTTATGTAATATGATACAAGATTTTTAGGATAAATTCATTAGTATGTTGCTTTCAAAATTTAGTGTAACCCTTGTTTGGAAGTCTGAACAGCTATTTGTAGTAAGTCTAATCAGCTCTCTTCAGTTTCTTCTCGCAGTTATTATTTATAAAGCTAATAAAGTGGTTGAAGTCAAGCCATGATGTCGTAACAAATGTATACTATTATTTCTATTGTTACGAAGTTTATCATTTGAAGTTAATTTTGAATCTATTTCTTCATTCAAAAATAACTGTGGAAATTTTTCATATTGCTCGGTGTTACGAATATCCTCCCTGTGTAACTTACAGTTGAGAAATTTTGGGGTTAACATATTTCCTTAGCAGGTTTTCTAAGGTTGATATCAAGATTGTTTTCTTAAATTTTCAGTCATCTATTTCTAAGTTCCGAAATAGTTCGGAACTAGAGGTAATTATTAGTAATTAATAGTATATAATAATTGAACTAGGCTCCATAGATTAAATTTATCACAGTATATTCCGTTATTTTTTATGTGACTAATTCGTCACACACGGTCGTAAAGGGTTTTAAATTTTCACGTCCATATCTTGATATTATAATTTCAGTTATTAGCTTCCTTCTTGGAAATCTTAGTATATTTATGAATTGAAGAACGAATGATACGACGAAAAAAATTAGCATCCTTTTATTTTTCTAGAGCTTTCGAAAATAACCGTATTTATTATCAATATCGAAATTTGGTCTAATTTTAAACAAAATGAATAGTATTATGGATATTAAACGTAATAAGGTCACTTAAAAAACAATTAATACAGAAAAAAAAATCAAAGACAAATCATAAGTTATTAACCCAACATAGTAAAATTGAATGAACTTGCTTGTTCATTGAGCGATGGCGACTGTTTTGTGAATATACAAACAGTTGCCATTAGCGACTGGAAAAGGTAACGCTGTAACAGGTCCCAGTGACCTGAATGAAACTGTTATAACTCAAAAAAATTTAAAGTAGGAAGAAAAAAAATATACTATTTGAAAGAAAATTAAAAATTGATTCATCTAGACCAATTTGCTTTAATCATTCTTATCAGAAGATTCTTAAAATTCTCAAAATACGATCAAAAGTAGCTTTCGAAGTTAATATTTCATGTTCTAACCATCTAATAGAGATTCAAGGAGTAGCTCTCAATCGTTGTTTCATAGTATCAATTATTTCTAGCATTCTTTTAATATGTGTTCACCCAGGTTTCTTCTTGGCAATCGAACCCTTGCTATTAAAATTTCTACCACACTAATAAATTTCTTTTTCGAGGGAGATTTAGGTTGCTTGAAGAAAGTTCTGAAAGATTTTTGTTCGTTATCTATGCTACCGTATTGATGTATTGAGTTGTGATGATTGAAAGCTGGTCTGTCTTCAAAATATCCATGCATTATGAAGGGTTCAAAGTGAAATTTAATTCAAATCTCAACTAATTGCAATATCATAAAACAGATATAAAAATTTGAATCATTATTTATTCTCATTTTAATAGTGTATTTGTTTTTTCATCTACAATCAAATTTTTCAAGTTATTTCAGTTACTTATATATAGGTTCTAACTTTTACTTGTTACTTGAACCTATATACTTGGTATATAGGCTCCAATACACGAATATCACACTGTTATGAAGTTTTCAAAATTTTGAAAATTTCTTCCTTAATCGGGTGATTATGATCGAAAGAATGGTTACGAAAAGTCAGGGAAGCTCGATGTAGGAGCGTGTCGCTCCCCCCCCCCCCCATCAAACCCCCTGCCAGGTTATTAAATAGTCATGAAGTGTGCAGTATGACAAACTAGCGGATACAACAAACTACAATGAATTTATATAGGTAGCTACTCTAAGTTACCTCTATCCAGGTAGCTACTCTCAGTTTTACCTATCTAGGTAGCTACTCTCAGTTATCTCTATCTAGGTAGCTACTTTCGGTTATCCCTATCTAGATAGCTACTCTCAGTTATTTATATTTAGGTAGATAATCTAAGTTATCTCTATCTAGGTAGCTACTCTCAGTTTTACCTATCTAGGCAGCTTCTCTAAGTTATACCAACTTAGGTATTTTCTCTCAGTTATAACTATCTAAGTAGCTCTTTATTTGTTTAACTAGGTAAATAAAGAATAAAGGGGGGGGGGGGGCTGCTTAAGTCCGTGGGGGCCTGTGACCGTACCCGCAGGGAACCTATTTGGGTTATTAGTTCTTAAGAATATTCCCATATGCTGAGAAATTCTCACATTTAAGCATCATGGTCTTATCAATGTAAATGGACTAGCACTAACAACATGAGAATTTATAGATGGGACCAGATAACAGTAAAGGTGGGATTTTATTTTTACAAGGGAAAAATGAACCAATAGTTGATTTTGTATCCTGGAGTTCCTAAAGCCGAAAGAATAGGTCGCAGTGGTGCCCACATTTTGTGTACTTTTGGTAGTCCTTAAAGTACTACTGGTTTTCATACTGAACACAGTGAACAGTGCAGATAATTATATTGTTCAACATTTCTTTCTTTCTTTATAACTCTTTAATTTAGAAGCTAATCTGTCAATTCTTCTTGTTTATTTATTTTTCTAAACCAATCTTCTTAAACAATTTTAAATTTTGATCTATCTTCTAAAATACTATTCATTTTCTGGTTGTAATCCGTTTTGTTCAAAATTACTATACCATTCCCTTTGTCTGGTTTAAAACTAAAAAATTTGTTAACTTTGTCTCAAATTTTGTAGAGTTTCGTAGAAGTTATTATGTAGATAATTAAGTGAAAATTTGTAGCCATAGAAATATTTGAAAACAATCGATTTCAATCCACTACTGAGTACTGATCATATTAAGACCGTCACCAGTTGAGTCGAAAATAGGTAAATGTTTCTGCTTACAGCTTGATTTTTCCAATGACAAAAGCCAACAATAATTATTAATTTTCTTCGTAGCAGAGCAAATTTCAGATCGTGGCAGAGCCAATCATTGTTATCTGAAGTTAAAATTTTGCTCAAATTAGAATTGAAAATGAGTTTGGTGGGTTCTAGCCTGTTGACTCTATGGATATTGAACATCTTTTTGTAGTGAGTCTCGTCAGTTTTCTTCAGTATCTTTTCGCAGTTATTTTCTATTAGGCTAATAAAGTGGTTGAAGTCAAGGCATGATAATGATCGGCATTTGTTTGTTTGGAAGTAAAACAAACAAACGTGGAAAACTGAACGAACCAAGTTGTATAATGTATATGAAGAGGATACTGTTGGTAAAATAAATTAAGCGACCATTAAAAAGTTCCAACACCTGTCCAGTACCCCCTTCTTTACATTTATTAGATCATCGATTCTTCGCAATAAAATAATATATAGTCAAACGGAGCAAGAAATGAAAGATTTCATAAACATCTATATCTATTTGAAAAACCAAGAATGGTACTGTCAAAACAAACATATCAAAAAATGCGGAATTGTTGTGCTATTTTAGTGCAATAAACATTTTTTTGAAGTATTTGATATATTTTCTACAGAAGTGAAAAATGGAGGTTCATTTTTTACCCCAAAAATTTGTGAAAATGGGGTAAGAAAAAAATTGCATGGGGCTAATAATGAAATTTCATTTTATGCCCCAGGGGCCAAAATTGAATTTTTTTATTACCCCACACATTGTAAATAATAATTTCATTTTTAAAATTATCTTTATTGAGACTGAACCGCACTACAATTACAATTCATTGAGACACTACAACTTTACAATTCATAAAGGACATCATACACTGATCTATGTGGTGGTGCAGATGTCCAAGTACTATATCCAGGTTGAGTATTCTGTTTTATAGGTGTGAATGGAGGAGGAGTAGGATTTGATGTTAGAAAAGAAGTTAGTTTTTGAAGTTGGTGACCTGATTTCTGCAGTTAAGTCAAGTTGCGTGTCATTCTCCTATTGGTTATCTATCATAGGCTCATTGTTGTAATTTTCAGATTTTCCGCTATTCACCCATTTTCTTTTTTGACATCAGTCAGTTTTGACATCAGTTGATAGGCATTGTTTCCATACATGACACAGTATGTAAACAAAGCCTGTTTTCTGGTAAGCTCTCGTGCAGCTGTTTTGTGCTTAAAGTCTCCTACTCAGATTCTTACTTCTTTATAAGTGGAGAAAAACATGCAACATCCAAGGGTTGAAGCAAGTGTGTACAGTGAAGAGGCAGTTCCAGAATGTTAATATCTTCTTAAGATGGCTAGCTCCCCAGTTAAAATTCGGTGCAGTATAGCGGAAATTTTACTGTAGTTTATGGCAGTCTCAGTATTTCTGAGCAGCGCTCAGCAGGTAATCTCTGCTTTCTACAAATGTTTACCGCGACCTACGGAGGCCACGGCAGTATAAGGACGAGATAATCTGCGGAGGTTTGACGCGTTATTATCTGCCGAAAACTCTGGAGAACAGAGCATATAAAATCTTCAGAGTTTATAATCGATAATATTGGCGAAAATCTCCAGAGATTGAAGCACCACATATTGCTCATGAATCATAATCCAACAAATTAATTTGAACAAAAATACAACTTTGTTATCGATAGTGTAGCTAATAATAGGTAATAATAGTTAGAGTTAATTAATTGGTGGATATCCCTAATATAAAATAAACATTAATCACAATTGTTCTTGGTACTCAGCTATGGTTTGGCTCATTCAGTTTTATATTAAATTTTTTGTTACCTAATATTAATTTAACCACGGATATCATTGAGTAATTTGTTTGCGCTTTTTTATTTCTCATTTGTCAGAGTGAAGCACTAAATTTTTTTAAAGTAACACTTATAGAACATCAAAGCAATAGTGAAGTATGACAATGTTGATATCAGGCTGTATCTTCTCACTGAATGAACTGACACAGCTCTCATCAGACTCACACATCGATCACACAGTACAGAGAATATATAGTATCCCAGAGCTATAGGGGGGATATTACGCGTGTCCCGGTAGGCTGTGACGTCACATTTCAACAATGGTGCGTACGTTTGTACGTACAGTACAAACACAAAAGATGGCTGCAACACACCCAACTTTTGTTAAATAACGTTTTCGGTGATATTTTTTTTAAATTCCACATTACCACATGCTATTATCCAATCTTTAAAGTCATACAGACGAAAATTAAAAAGTGACTGTTGATGAAATTGCTACTGGTCTTTTTACACTCAAAATAGTAACAAATTTTAGGTCTTGGAGAAGACGATTTATTCAAGATAATTAGATCATTGGTCAGATCGGTCGCGTTGACCGCCATCTTAATTCTCTATTCCACGTGACCCACAGCAATTCTGTTTACTATGACGTGACCTCTTGTTTACATACATGACGTCACAGCCTACCCAGAATGAATTTGAATGATACATGTAACTGGGGTACTATACTATTCTGTTTACTATGTCGATCATGTAGGTTCTAACAGTATTTCCATGCGTACATGTGACTGAGAATCGTAGTTACAGGAGACATTCTTAAATAATTTCCATAAATATCAAAGTGCTGATGCTTGATTATAGATAAAATGACGTATAAAAGTAAATTATAAGCTTACTAAACTACCATTGCATATCATGTTTTCAATTTATAAGATATTAGGTAATTATTTACCCTGATAAGGTTATTATTTGTCGAATTAAACTTTTGGCATGTGAGAATATATTAAATATATCGTATTTGGAATATATAATGACATTCTTATAAACAAGCTGCCATTGGCCTTAGTTTAATAAGTTTACTCCAATATGTATATATTGTATATAATGCATACAGTATACTGCATATATATAGTTAGTACAGAAAATTAATTTGGTTCATCTAACAACGATTCAATATTGTAAGTGAAATAATTGCAATAACTAACCAGTTAAAATTATATACTAATATTATTATAACATTAATCATGTAATTGTTCTTCATCCGTGCCATTTAAATAGGTATATTGGAATACAATACCAAATAACATGAAATCATTATTGAAAAAATCGGTCATTCTTAATAATTATTTAAAGATAAAATCATTTCCATGCTGAAATTATTAAAAACAGGGTTGCAAAACGAAATATATAGAACAATTATTTTGTACGTTCTAAAGAAAAATATCGTATTTTTTTATTGAGAACCATTGAACCTGCCCTGCCGTATTTTGAATAGTTTCTAGTTTAAAATAAGGTTCTGTGGTGATTTAATGTTTTAAGTTATTAATTAATTGGTGAAAGTGAAATTGTGTATCTATCATGTGTATATTATTTAAGAGTTCAGTGGTTATTGCATCCTATTGAAAAAAATAGCTATGCTAGGCTATAGGTATATTATACCTATAATATAGCCTAGCTAATTTGTACTTTTTTGGGTTTTGAAATTCACTACCCACCTACTCATGACACCAGTTATCTATCTAACAATAAATGATTTTTCACCTAGCTATGTATATTGTACTAGCACATAGGTATCAGGAAATGCACTGTAAATTGTACTCTAAGTAGCCTATGTCCAAGTTACTCCCACTGTGACATATCTATGTACCCACAGGGCCACAGCCAACGGGGTACGCTCAAGAGCCCCCCCGGTCAAGAGCCCCCCCGGTCATGAGCCCCCCCGGTCATGAGCCCCCCCGGTCATGAGCCCCCCCGGTCAAGAGCCCCCCCGGTCAAGAGCCCCCCCGGTCAAGAGCCCCCCCGGTCAAGAGCCCCCCCGGTCAAGAGCCCCCCCGGTCAAGAGCCCCCCCGGTCATGAGCCCCCCTAGGTCTTAAGCCCCCCCGGTCACGAGCCCCCCTCCCTGTTTTTTTAATCCTTATTTACCTAATTAAACAAATGAAGAACTACTTAAATAGAAATAACTGAGAGTTGCTAATGTAGTTTGTTGTATCCGCTAGTTTATTGTACTGCACACTTCATGATTGTTTAATGACCTGGCAGGGGGGTTCGGGGGGCGGCACGCCTCCC